>JAQJVL010010738.1:0-11173 GCA_035578905.1 Stictocephala bisonia
AAAATGGCAAGAAAAAGTTGTTTAGGAAAAATAGTCATACTGTACCCATATAAAAGTTTTATATTTTTAGTTTGTTGTAGAAAATAAAAATGTTACCACGGAAACAAAAAAATTCTGTGAAATATTACATTACAATCCATAAATAAGGGGTAGGCCCTATGTATAATTTTTTCCTAGATGTACTTTATTAGTACAATCTATTAGCTACAAGAAAATTTAAAATATATGAATATATATATTCAAAAAAGTATAAAATTGATAACACCAAAAGTCATTTTTTGCAAATTGTGTAAACGGCTCTTGAAAAATTGTGCATATTGTAATCACAGTAAAAAATATTTAAATATTTTTAGGATTTTTTCTGAGAACAAAACCTGATAAAATAGATATTTCTGAATTGAAATATAAAAAAATAATTATATTCATGAAAAAATTGAAGTTTTGACATAGGATAATAACATACTACGTTATATTGTTGTCGATAAATAAAATAAAAGCATCATTTTGAGCAAACAGAAATAATACATTTTTTTTTCAAGATCTTAAATTATTATGAGAATGCTAAACTAATATCATATTTTTACATGTCTTATTTGATTAAATTGGATAAAAAAAATGTTTAGGCTAGTTTTTACCTACATAAATATATACATGTTGTAAAATTAAAATACACTAAAAATTGAAATATATTACTCACTCTTAGTTCTCCAGCCCGTTTTTAGCTCTATATTGCATTATTTGTATGTATGATTGTTACAGGCCTTCCACTTGTCCTACTTTTCCTACTTTTCCTACTTTTTCAAAAAATGTCCTACTTTGTCCTACTTTTTCAGCAATGTCCTACTTTTCCTACTTTTTTTGAAATTTCAGGAATAATCCACTATTTTACCCCAAAAATACAGATTTGCTTGGAATTTTTAGCCTGTTTTTTAAAAATAAATTAAATATTACATATACACTATAATTCGGAGGCTTCAAAGTAAAGCCATGGTAAAACCATGCAATTTGGATGATGGGTTTTAGGATTTATAGTGTGATGTGTGGAATTTTGTATCTATTTTGCTCTTTGTGCGTTCCCGACGATGTGTTTTTTTGTATGTGGGACTGTGTTAAGGATTCTGAACCTACCCGACCCTAAAGGTAAGCCTTTTTCTTCTAAAATACTCACTATGTACCGTATGTAAGACCAAGGATCATTTTATTTTTTATATTAATAGGCAGTTTTAAAAAGATTTATTGTATTTGTAAAATAAGAAGTGGGTGGATGGAGGGCGTTTAGGCTTCTAAGGTGGGTTGGAAGCCTGCTCATCAGATAGGATTTAATTGACAAGAGCTGCTTGTGAATTAATTCCTGTCTGATGAACTTACACCAATAAAAGGCTAATAAAATAATTGTATTCTGTGTAAAAATCCTTCTCAACTAAACGGTTTACATACATTTTTGCAATTTATAAGTAGCAAAGCTACCTTTCAAATCTTGGCATTTTATAACTTGATGTGTTTTATATATATTAGCCTTATATTGTGTTTTATATATATATTAGCCTTATAGTGTATTTTATATATATATATTATTATTTTCAATGGTTTTATGCTTATTTTCTAATGTGTTTAATTTGTTTCAGGCAGTAAGATGATGGAATAGTTTATAGTACAAAAAATGCCACGGGAAACACATTTCAAAGAAGACTGGCTTTTGAGCCAAGATTCTAACAAGCATCTTATGTCTTTGTGGTGCAAGAAAGGCAAAAATGACTTTGAAGTGCATTGCAAGATATGTAATCATTATTTTTCCTGTGCAAATAGAGGCAAAGACCAACTAATTAAGCACAGTGAAACTAAAAAACATTATTCAAAAGCGAATGTTGCATTCTCTGCTCGGCAAACTGTTTTCACAGTGACAGAAAGCGGTAGTGTCGCAACAACATCAGTGCTAAAGGAAAGTGCGGTTACTTTGGAGGATCCTATTCGTGCGGAGTTAATATGGGCTTTCAAGCTAGCCCAATCAAACTTTTCTTTTGCTTCTTGTGATGGTCTTCATGAAGTGTTTACATTAATGTTTGGTGAAAGTGCCAAGAACTTTAACATGGACAAAACCAAAGCTTCATATTTGATTTCCTTTGGATTGGGTCCTTTCTTAGTTAAAGAACTAACCAGGGATATTAGAGAGTCAAACAACTTTTATACTTTGTGCCTCGATGAGACGACTACAACTCAAGTTAAAAAACAACTTGACCTCTACGTAAGGTATTGGTCACCACAGCAGGTAGCAGAACCAGTCCAATGTCGGTATTTAACTTCGATATTTTTGGGCCATGCTGAAGCAGAAACCATGTTTGATGCAATCATCAAATCATCTGAAATTGAAGGTGTCTCAATTTCAAAAGCTATTATGGTGTCAATGGATGGTCCTAATGTGAACAAGTCCCTTTTTACCAAACTTAACTCACAGGTTAAATCTTTAGGTTCCCCAGGTCTAGTGGACATTGGACCTTGTTCTCTCCACAAAGTCCACAATGCTTTTGGAAGTGGACTTCGTGACCATCCATTTTCACTGATAGATGAATTTGCAACTGACATCTTCAAATTTTTCAAACTGTCTGCTGCAAGAAGAGAAGATTACAAGAAAAGTCAAGAGCTAATGCAAGTAGAAGAACATTTTTTTTGTCAGTATGTAAATAGCAGATGGTTGAGTATTGGTCCAGTCTTGAAAAGACTTATCGAACAGCATGAGGCACTGAAACATTATTTTTTCAAGTTTTTGCCACAAAACCAAAGTTCAAAGAGTCTCGACAAGAATTATAAGTACCAAAGAATCTGCTCTGCTTTGAAGAATAACATTCTTCTTCCTCTAATGCAGTTTTTGCTTCATATCAGTGCTGTATTTTCTAAGTTTCTGACAATGTTTCAATCTGAACAACCATTGGTTCATGTACTGTATGATGAAATGAACCATTTAATGAAGACTCTTTTGAGAAAATTTATCAAAGCTGAAGAAATTGAAAAACACAAAAACAACATCAGTCACATAGAGGTAAAAAAATCAAACTTGCTTGAGTTTAAAGACTTAGAAGTTGGAAGTGAAGCTAAAAAAACTCTACTTTCATTAAAGATCCTTGACAAAGAAAAGTCTGAGTTTTACCAAGCTATAAGTTCTTTTTTTATTACTGTGACCAACAAGCTAATGAAAGATCTGCCCATCGACAACAAAATACTGAAAAATATGCAGTGCCTGCATGGGTTGGCAAGAAAAGAAGAAAAAAGCTATGACATGTTCAAACGGATAATCACCCAAGTACCACATGGTCTGACAGAGGAAAAAATTGATAGACTTAAAGAGGAATGGTTAGGATACCAATCAGATTTGGATGTAGCAGAAGATTGGTATATCCAATCGAAGACACAGACTGAGGTCAAGTACATGAGGGTGGATTCCTACTGGAATAAAGTTTTTCAACTAAAGACATCAACTGGTAAACCCAGATATCCTCAGCTAGCTAGTTATTTGCCCTCACTTCTAACACTAGCACATGGAAATGCAGATGTTGAGAGAGGGTTTTCTATGAACAATAATATTGTGACCAATGAAAGGAAGGCACTCAATGAGCATACCATAATTGGCTTGAGAGTTGTAAAAGATTTTGTAAGAGTCAATGGCAAAGTAGAAAATATTAAAATAACAAAGAGAATGGTAGATGCAGCTAAAGGGGCAAGCTCCAAGTACAAAGAGTATTTAGCTCAAAGAAAAGATGAAGAAGTAAGGAAACAGAAGGAATCTGCTGAACAAAAAGAAAAAGAGGCATCTAAAGAAAAAGAGATAAAAGCAAGAAATGAGATCAAAGCTGCTGAAAATCTTCTAGAAGAAGGCAAGAAGAAGCTCCAGTTGGCTATGAAAAGGAAAGACTTTGCAGAAGTGTCATTAGCCTCAGAGATGATTGACATTTCAACCAAACGATTAAAAACAGCTAATGAACTTTTGATACATAAATAATGGTTTAGTTTCCTTTCTCTAAGTATTTTTTAAATACTACATTATGAAAAAATATAAATAAGTTATGTATTTCTATTCTTTTGTAGTAAAAGAGAAAATAAATTATAAAGAGCGGGGACATGCATGAATTTTGGGTTGAAATAATTTTTTAAAGTGTTATTTCTATTTATTTATCTCATAAATTTAACATTCATTTGTGAGTCATTAGGTAAGACCTAATTTATTAGTCATAAATTTAGATTAATGCCCGTTTGAACTAATCTTAGTATATTGTAGGTTCAAATGAGAACAAAACTACTTCATAGTCTTGGATTTAGTTTTCAGTATTATTTTTGCTTCGATAAATTCAGCTGTTTTAGCTCTCAATTCATGCATGCGGAACGAGGGGGGTCCCCGTATGGAATACAATTAATAAATAATAATAATACAACGCTAAGTGTGACTGTTGCGCCTTTCGTTAAATGTCCTACTTTTTTCATTAAAATGTCCTACTTTTTTTCTCAGACCTAGTGGAAGGCCTGTTGTTATTATTATGATTTTGAAGTGCTAGTGCTAGTAATTTTATATAAATAAAATGTAATGTTGATTAGTCATAGGACTTGTTGAACAATGCCTAAAACTAATTTCCTTTTATGCACTGCCACTTCCACTTTATATTAAATATGAACTACACTGCACTACACTTTCATTTCATTTCAATTCACTACACTTAATATGGTTAATACGAGCGGTCGAGAGAACGTTGTGTATAAACAAATATGGCTAAACGTAAACTGTCGGCCGCTCTTGTACATGATCGTTGTCATGTGACCATTGCCAACGTACAGCACGAAGTTTCCTCGAGATGGTACCAACCAACGCAAGAACTTTCTAGCTTTCTACCCAATTTTTATTTGTTTATATCACAATAAATAATTTATTTATTACAACTTTTTACAACAGCACGTAACGTGCCGATACTGGCTTTTGAAAGAACACACAAACAAGGGTATACAAACACATTTTTGGTAAAACAACCAAAGCACCTACAATTTTGCAATTTGTTTTGTTCACTAGAGTATTTCATTCACTACAGACTGACAGTTTGTACACCTGATTCTGACTTGTTTATTGTACAGTTATGCGACAAACATTGTACGGCAAATTTTCGACCCCGCCAGGTGGGAATTTCAAGTTGCATGTTTTGATTGTATTTCTATGTTTATAAATTTTATAAAAAAATATTAAAAATATTTTAACAAATGTTTTATTGAGTTTGACAAAAGAGCATGCGATGTGCCTACTTCCGCGATCGCATATACATTTGAAAATAGCATACGAAACGCCAAGATTCACATTCTAGGGTTAAATTAGATGATCAATCTAGTTATTATTTATATAGAAAGATGCAAAATAGATAGATTTTGGTATTTATATAGTTTCCACTCTCTAAAAAATTTGAAAACTGTCTTAACTCTTTGGCTTCCAGGGTGAAAATAGTTGTTTCTCTGAAAACTGCCAGGGTTTTACGCATATGTGTACCCAAAACTGGGGCTAAAATTCTTGATTTTGCATACATGAGGGTAGTTCTCTCGAAAGTATCAAAATCCAAGTTACAAATATTAAAAATGTTAGTTTTTTTTTTTTTTACTGAAAAAAACCAAACTTGGTTAGTACTACTATACACAGTAGTACTAAACAGATTATAGCAGAATGCACATATTGTATCTGCCCTAAATGTCACTTTCGAGAAATTCAATAGTAGTAGCACCATACATCGCACAAATGATAGGCTTGCCCGTTGAAGATAGGATTAAAGTGTCCAAAATAACTCAAATGTATAGAAAACTTGCAAAAACTAAAAATTATGCTTAAAACAGAAAGTTCAGAAAATATATTACAAATTAAGGATGCATCAGAGCAACATAAGTTTTTTGTGGAAACATTAAAACAGACAGTTCTTAAAACATATTACGATTGGAAAATAAATAAAAACATTCAAAATAAAATAAATTACACCCTAGCAAAAAACATATAAAAGAAAAATAGTGAGTGCCAAATCACAGTGGATGCACACATCTAGCAATAAGTTCAAGACTGCCTGGGACATTGTGAATCAGTTTCGCTTGGGGAAAATCAAACCTCAGAAAAATATACAACTGTCAGATGACTCAAAAATAGTGAAAAATCCAGAACAAGTATCAGAAATCATGAATGATTTTTTTGTTCAAACATAGCTACAATAGTAAATAAAGGAAATAACTACAGACCAAGTTATCAGAGCACTTTAGACCTAAATCAGCCACCAAATCTAAATAGAGCACTTTTAAAAGAAATTTAACAAAATAGATAAACTCTCTTTTCTAAAAATTGCTGCAAGTTTTCAACCTAAAAAATCTTCTGGCACTGATAAAATAAGTATGCAGGTACTGAAGTACTGCATAGAGGAAATATCCGAGCCACTGATTCACATCATAAACTCCTCCCTTGAGAGTAGAATATTCCCCGAAGAATGCAAAACATAAAAAATGAAACCTATCTAGAAGGAAGGATAGGAAATGGACAAGAATAAGTATCATCCAATCTCACTCCTATCATCAGCTTCTAAATTATTAGAGAAGGCAGTGTGTAACCAACTCACTGCTTTTCTTGAGGGAAATGACATCCTCAATAAGAGACAAAATGGATTCAGAAAGGGTAAATAAACCAAATTGGCATTAACTCACTTTATCAATGAATGTGTCGAACCACTGAAGACAGGTGAGTCAGTGATAGGCTGCTTTGCTGATCTCACTAAAGCCTTTGACTGTGTTGATACTTCATTGCTCCTCAATAAAATTGAAAATTGTAGAATCGTAGGAAGCTCTCTTAAATGGCTAAAGTCTTACTAGAGCAACGGAACCCAACTCACTGAAATTTCTTTCCAATCAAAAAACTAAATTAAACACGTCAACCTCAGTACCGATCACTAGTAGGGTTCCACAGGGGTCGATACTTGGACCAGTTTTATTTCTCATTTACATTAACTACATTACAGACTCAATTCTTACTTATGAGACGCCGACACAATGTTTCGGGTATTTTAAGGCAAATATGAATGATGAAATTCCAAGACAAAGCATTTTTTAGTTTGCGGACAATATGACACTCTTCACAAGAGGCAGCACTTGAAGTCAAGTCGTCTATAGATGTAAACAAAATGGCTCAGTAGTTTTCCTCCAACGCTTTAAAATTAAATACTTAAAAAACAAGCTACATTTGTATTCAAACTTAGTAGAAAAAAAACAAATTTCTAATATCCTTCCTGATCTAATCATTGATGAACACCATTAACAACTAGAGTCAACAGCTAATTTTTTGGAGGTGAGATTGGACGATACTCTCACCTGGGACGAGCAGGTGGGAAAAATTGAATCCAAAGGAGCTTTATGTTTTGAGACTAATAAGTAGGCTGGTTAATGTCCATCTCTCTCGAATGGTATATTTTAGCCTCTTTGAGACATTATCGCTATCACTGAGATTATGTGTCTCAAAACATATTCACTTCAAATTCATATTTAATGGATTTACCATTGGGAACTAAAATAAAATTAAAAAGTTAGTAATTATCTTTTTTGATTTCATTAGAAATGTTTTACATATTTAGCAAAACTCACAATAAAAAAATAGTGGGTTTCTTTTCCAAAAATATTTTTCCAGCTATTTATAAAATAGTACAAAATTATATTGTTATTTAAGAACATAAGTGTTCATAAAAAAAGGAATGTTGTAGTGTTTTTGGAGATATGAATCAATTTTAAGAAATAGCAACAAGAGATATCAGTCAACAAGCACGCAGTGCATGTGTTTAAAGAATACATTGCTTGCATTTGAACTTATATTGGAATATGACCTATCAGTGTTATACTATTCCTTAGGTAATCTTAAATTTTGAAACACGCAAATCGAAGTAAACTGATATTGCTACTGCTAAAATGGGAAGTGTTGTTTGAATATTACTTTACCTAGTCTATCTATTTTTATAGAAATTTATTATATTTTAGAGGGCCAACTTTGGTAAAGTATGAATCATTAAAATCATGAATAAACTGTAACTTTTAGAGCTGATAGTGTATGTATGTAATACAGATTACATTTTGTGCCGGCAGTGCGGCTTTGATGTGGCATCAGCAGATGCAGTAGTCAATTTGAGGAGTCCTGCTGCTGTCTCAAGAACTAACGAATCTTTATTTGGTGTTGACAAAGTGGATATTCAAACTCTTGTTAACCCTCTAAACATCAACTTCAGAGTTTTCACTGTCCTTGAAGCATCTTGTGTTACTAGAGGACAGGTTAGTATTGAAAGTTATAGATCACCTTATTTTAACTTGCAAAGCTGGGGCTATGAAACTGTCTCTAAAACTTAACCTGGAGACGAATGGCTTAATGTGACTTCCAAACCACGGAAGTGGTAGGGCAAAACTGTTAGTGGTTCAATCGGGAATCGAACATAGACTGTCTCAGTGGCAAGCTACCGCCTTAGCTACAGCCACTCCAAACATTACATTTATTACATATACCAGCAATTATTTTTCTAAATTTTTGGTAATTTTGAAAAGCAGAATTATGATTTTAAAGTTAATAACTGTTAGGATAATAATTTAAATGTATAAGATTTAATTATTAAATATTTAGATTGTAACTTAAAAAGAGACATTAATATAGTTTCTAAAATTGCATATTAAATGTTGGTTGAAATTCAAAACATGTGAATGCCATACAATACAAATTTTTTATAATATATTGTACTTATTATAGTAAAATATTGTTGTGTGATGTTGTTTTGTATTTACTTGTAAAAAAATACTTTCAGGTAATAGATTATATTACAGGATACTATTCTATAAGGTAATTTTATATCATGACACAAGGATTGGGTCATGATGAGTTGGTGAAGGATGCTTAATGGTTTAAAAAATCCATCATTATTTCTTTTATATAGAGTGTAAAAATAAAACACTGAACTTATTTTCACATGTTAACCCTGCCACTTGCTACATTCTTGTCCCTCCAGCCTTGTAATGTTGGTTGGTTCTAAGTCTCACCTCACAGCTCTTGTAACACATGGCTGTGAGTCATGGATAGTTAAGAACATGTATTTCTCTCTACTATATAGCCTATAATTTTAAGAATAACATAACAAACACTTATATTGTTTTTGTTTATGGTATTTGTCTAATACCACACTTTATTTTTATTTACTTACAAACCATACTTAAGTATAGTACTCTGTGCTGATTATAATTTTAAGATTTAATTATTTTAAGTGGTCTTAAATAGAGAGAGATAAATTTTACTATATATTTTCCTATGACTTGCTTTCTGGGAATTTGTAAATTTTTAATGAATATTTATTTTCTTATTGGATATAAAGTACAACCTCGGTTACCCGGCCTAATGTGGCGAAGGTCAAGCTGGATAAAACATAAGTCATATATAAGTTGGTTTTATTGGAGAAACACGTTAAGTAACTGATAACAGACAGCATGAGTAAGCGGGGCGTCTACAATTGCATGTGATGCAATGCGCTCTGCAAAAATTGTAATTAAATGAACAATGTTTATTACGATCGCCAACTTTGACACTGCTTTACAGTACAATACGAAAGATATTTATGTTATGTTCCACTTCCCCCACTCGCGAAATGGACTCTTCCAGTCAGCCACACTAAACAAAAGTAAACAACATTACCAGCTGGATCTTCAGGCCATTATTAAATTACTACGCAGTAGCAAGAGAGAGGGATTGCTAGTCGAGAGAGGGTGACTAGTCAATACAGCGCCTGCAATTTGCGAAATGCACAGCCTAAACACTCGTGTACGACATTTGTGTTTCAAATCTGAAAGGAGCTTCTGATTAATTGTAATTTTATCTTGTAAATAATTTTTATTGTTATCTACTTTCTGAACCGGATGACATGGACTATCGGATAAAGCGTGGCCGGATAATTGAGGTTGTACTGTATAACTTAATAAATAATATTAAATGAGACACACACAAGTTGAAATACAAATAAATGATATTTAACACGTTCACTGCTAACATAGAAATTCATCTTATGGCAAATGCTGAATTAATTTATTTTACTTGTTGATGTTAATTCTTTCATAATTTATTAATTCTATTTAAAAAAACGTTTTATGCTAAAATTAGCAATATTATATATGTATGACGCCGCTTGGCATCATCAGCATTATAGCATCGGGATATGCCGATGATGCTAAGCGGCATCATTTGTGTTTTTATGAAACTAACATGATTTATAATAAATGCTACAAGAAACAATATACTGTTTGTATTGAGTACTTACCTTGTATCCATAGTTCTTCATCTTTTACAAAATATATTTTTACAATATTCATATTACATTTATATTTACACTATATACATTGACACTTTTATACTTTTACTTGTGGTGATTTATAAAACAGTCACCCAGACATAGGCCAAGTTTACTGTCACATGCTTCACGTTGGTATATTGTGTCCTAACGAATACCTTTACCTTACGAATATAAAACGTTTTCTTAGCCTTCTTCCTTTATCTCCCATTGGGAGCTTTGACGGTTGGTGCTCGGAATATTTGGCATAATACGGGGCAACGGCTGGTTGAGATTATCTGAGGCATTCAAAAGATTCCTTATTATGTCAAGTCTGAATGTCAACAGTGTCATTTTATCTCTAACATTGTTATGACGAAACAGTAAAAAAGCATTCAAAACTCCCATCTGTAAAATGGGCACAAATACCTTTTTATACCACATTTTATATAGTTTTAACCCTCCGAGTGATGATCATTTCACTCTTCAGTGATAGGCCATTTTCTGATATCGCGCAGAACTTTTTTTTTAAATTCATAAAAAATATATAATATACCTGTAATATGACATATTATATATCAAATTATTCACAATGAAATATAGCAAATGGTGATATAAAATAAAAACTTACCAAAATAACTTGAAAAATTAAGAACTACTGATGACCTTGATTTTGTTTGTTTCAAAAATTGTTTTTGTTTTTGAGGGTATTTTACACTGTTTTCATGGCAACAAACTTCAAATTCATTATATAAAAAATATGCATAGTTTGGTTCTGAACACAAAAATATGAAACACTAGTAGTTTTTCTTCAACAAAAATGTTTTGTTGGCAATGTTTTGTAT
>JAQJVL010010739.1:0-11149 GCA_035578905.1 Stictocephala bisonia
AAGAGCAAATACCCAGGACCATAACTGTCCGTAAGTTGTACTAAACAAAGTGTACTATACCCAATTCTTGTATTGTTTTAGGAAGGTAAATTCTACAAGGTGGGGGTAAAAAGTTTTGTTGGGGGAGTCTTTAAGAAAAAACCCAGGCCCAAAAAATTTTTTAATTGGGACAAAAAACGGGAAAGGGGGGACTTTTCCCAAATGTCTTTATTGTTTTGGGAAAAGTAATGTAGTTGTTACGAGGTGAAGCACTATGTGTGGAGTATGATACAGACATAAATACCCAGGACCATAACTGTCACGTACATAAACAAGGATTGTGACTATACCGATGTCTTGTATTGTTTTAGGAAGGTAAACGTCTACAAGGTGAGGTGAAGTGTTGTGTGTGGAGTACGATACAGACATAAATATCCAGGACCATAACTGTTACGTAAGTTGGACATAAACAAGGACTGTGACTATACCAATAACATGTATTGTTTTAGGAAGGTAAATCTCTACAAGGTGAGGTGAAGTGTTGTGTGTGGAGTACGATACAGACATAAATACCCAGGACCATAACTGTCACGTAAGTTGGACATAAACAAGGAGTGTGACTATACCAATGTCTTGTATTGTTTTAGGAAGGTAAACCTCTACGAGGTGAAGCGTTATGTGTGGAGTATGATACAGACATAAATACCCAGGACCATAACTGTCACGTAAGTTGGACATAAACAAGGAGTGTGACTATACCAATGTCTTGTATTGTTTTAGGAAGGTAAACCTCTACAAGGTGAGGTGAAGTGTTGTGTGTGGAGTACGATACAGACATATATGGCCAGGACCATAACTGTCACGTAAGTTGGACATAAACAAGGAGTGTACAATACGACTGTATTATAGTATATCGATGCCCTGGATTTCCTTCTTTGGATTTCTAACCTGAAATATTACATTTCAAATCTAATGCCTTTTAATGATTGTAAAAAATTGCTCTAACTTACTCATTGACAACATAATGTTTATAGTTGGAAATTCACGTAGGTAGGCCTACTAATCAATAGAATGTAATATCAATTTTATTTGTTTTAGTTTTAGTGGAACAATTTTTTTGTAAAAGTTTAAATTTTATTTTGAAGGATGATTATTAGTTATGCCTTTTGGACATCCATGGAACACATTTTCTTTTGTATTCAAAATTAATAATAAATCTTAATTTTTCCATATCTTCTCCTGGACTTCACAGGACAAGTTGTATCAATCTATATAAATACTTTTATGTACAATTCATCTGCAATTGAAATCATGCTGTTTGATCATTAATGGGGATCTTCACAATTACAACATTCTTAGTCAAATAAAGTTTGTGTACTTTTACATAATATTTTATATGTTTTTTAATTGATTTTATTATTAGATGTAAACTAAGAACAACATATCCTTTTATAAGGCAAGACCAATATTTTTCCCTTGCTCTGTCAATTCCCTATAGACTATTGATCTGTGCGGGGAACTTATTCAGACAGCGTAAGGGGGTGAATTAGTACTGTACAAGGTGAACATACTGATAAATATTTTCCAGATTCGAACCTGTACCATTTAAAACTCAGGCTCAGAGTCCTGGCGCTTTATACCCCTCGTCCACCGGCTCGCTCACAATATCTTCTCTTGTATCAATATAAACCGAAGCGTTTGTTAAATCTACAATCAATTATAAAATAAATAACTTACAATAATTTTCCGTTTGGAGGCAACCATCTCTTCCAGAAAATGTTTTAAAACCAAACACACCATAACAATTCATAAAGCAAGTGATATCCCTGTTTTTTATATTAAAACCAACACATGACTGGCGAAGTTTTAAATACATCATGTTTTCCTCATCGAAGCTCATTAGTGTTTGGACGGTCTCTTGTGTCAATGTTGTTAATATCTCTGTCGTTATCAGCACACATATTCTTGTCCTGATTCATCGTCATTATTTGTCTGGTAACAATCCACATTAAAGTCAAACATAATCACCAGTGTTGCCAAATGTACAAATCGTAATAGTGGTCCAGAGGATAGGCTGACAGTAATTACAGCTGTGTTGTTGCTAGCACTGTTTTGATAAATTGGACTAGTGATAGTGATTTTTTGGAATACTTGTCATATTTGATATTGTTAAGTTTGTATTCATTGGTGTGTCATAATGATAAGTTATACCGATAATCAGACCACAATCTCTACCTTTGTTTACCTATTGCGATAATATGAAAGTCTTCACCAATCTTACAGAACAGTTGATAAAAAATCTTTTCCTTTTATTCTCAATAGAACATTCCAATAAAGATTAATTCGTTCTGGTATAATTCAGCAACTCATTCTCAAACAACATCATTCCTTGTGGAGGTGAATACAAAAAGAAATACACAATTACATTTATTTGAGAGTCCTCCAGAATTACGTTAATCAATGATAAGGTAATGTCTGCCTTATAGTTGTTGATTGTAATGCAGTTACTGTTTGTAACGGACAGACGCCAATTCATCGAGTCAAAGTTTTAAAGAAACTCGCTGAACCCCTTCACTTAGTTGGAACTATTTATTCTTAGACAAATTACAAGGGTAATTTGACGGGTGGATTCCTTGGTTTTTACTTTCACTTAAAATAAATCAATAAAAATGCCTTTTATTGTAGGTTTTATTAGATAGATGTCTGTTTTTTTTCTAATGTCTGAAAATAAAAATATATTATTTACATGCACTCAAGTCTATACATTTTAATATAAAAATTTATTAGTCATAGGAAGTTCTAGCTATTTAATTCATTGGTTACAATAAATTTGAGTGTTTTTTAAACCAAGGACATGGCAAGATTTAGTTCCTCAGGCGGATCATTGTACGTCATGGGGCCAAAGTAGGAGAAACTCCTCCGATTAGCTTCCAGCCTCACGAGTGCTGGTGATGATAATTGCTACGATGGAACACCTGACTCGGTACGTCAGCCTTTCAAAAATATAGGGCGGCTCCACGAGTGTTAGAACTTTTTGAGTCATACAGGCTTCGTTAGTGCCTTACAATACTGAATCCTCTCTCTGGACACATTCTCTGTTATATATTGCGATAGGATATAAATAATCTTGTCGCCTTAAAGAGGAACACAAATTAGAATTGTTGCGCTTCTTGAAGACGTTTTTGTATTTCTCTGAGGGTTCTCTCTTCGATATGCTGTCTTCCAAAAGGCTAAGTAACAGTAGTGCACTAACGATAGAAATAGTGACTGCATGAGCTGAAGCTTGGCATTTTGTAGCAGTATATTTTTTTAATTAAAATCCATTTTGTAGCCCCTGAACTGTTGTAAATAGACTAAAATAGGTGTACTTTACCTTCACGTCAAACAGTTCACAGCGTGTGATGGTGAGAATACTAACTACATGTTTCGCCGTGAATACGGCACCTTCAGGTTGAAGAACATAAATAAATAAATAAGTCCCAGTGGCATGCGTTACAAACTAATTAAAATCCATCAAACACAGTTCACACAAGGAAACAAAGAACATTAAAACTTTTTGGTAGGCCTACCACACACATTTCACGGTCCACGGCGTCATCCGGAAGCAGACTGGAAACAATTCAGTTAAGTTACTCCTCCCACCACTCTTCTGTTATCAGTAGGGCAATGGTCGATTTGTCCAGGTCCACTGCTTAGAGACATAATTGTGTTGAAAATAGAATGAGACTTAAATTTTAGTTTTTCCTTAAGTATGGAATATTTGGTAACATGTTACTAAAACTTCTATAAATTTCAAATTGTTCCAGGGAGTCTAATTTGCTTCCTTTGTTGCAGATATGTAAAATATCTAAGCCAGTACTTAAATCGGCCATGGTGTGATTTTTGTCAACCAAGTGTTGAGCAAAGGTCGACTTTTTTTGTCTGCTCGGGCGTCATGGCGGTGTTCCTTATAACGCTGAGCAAAGGTTGTCCAATATAAAAATTCTGACAGTCCACACAAGAGATTTTATAAACACCGGATTTATCTGTTTTGTTTTCGATAGACTTTTTTAATGACAACACATGTTTTGTTTTGTTTGTCGTTCTAAAGACTAGTTGGAGGACATGTTTTTTGAGGTCCCTCTTTAGGCTATTCTGAATTAAAATAGCCAGTCTTTAGAACGACAAACAAAACAAAACATGTGCTGTCATTAAAAAAGTCTATCGAAAACAAAACAGATAAATCCGGCGTTTATAAAATCTCTTGTGTGGACTGTCAGAATTTATATATTGGACAACCTTTGCTCAGCGTTATAAGGAACACCGCCATGACGCCCGAGCAGACAAACTAAAGTCGACCTTTGCTCAACACTTGGTTGACAAAAATCACACCATGGCCGATTTAAGTACTGGCTTAGATATTTTACATATATGCAACAAAGGAAGCAAATTAGACTCCCTGGAACAATTTGAAATTTATAGAAGTTTTAGTAACAACGATACCAAATATTCCATACTTAACGAAAAACTAAAATTTAAGTCTCATTCTATTTAAAGAAGAACACATTTTTAAAATTATTCCACAATTTTTTTAATTTAAATAGCGCTTTCGCCGGTTAAGGCATCATCAGTTTTTGTAAACAGAAAAAACATATGTTTAAAACAATATAAATTAAAATATGATAAAATATAGATATTTTTTTTTAAAGAATTTAAAAACTTAAATGGATTAGTTTGAAAGTAATTTTAAATATAATACTAAACTGGAAAATATGATTTGCTATTAATTATTTTATGTTTGATTTCTTCTTTAACCAAAGGTGAGTTAAAAATTTTACTAAAATTTATAATGGTTGTGTATACATTGTTTTTTATAAGAATACGGGCCCTTTTAAATTTGTTTCCCTTTTGGCCCAGACGAACTTTAAATATAATACTGGATATTTCGAATTTAAAAGCATGATTTTCGTTTATAGCGTGTTCTACTAATTTTGATTTTTCCTTTTTTTTTTGTGTTTTGTAATTGATATTGTTCTTTGACTCTTGTACAAAAGGCTAGAGGTTTTGGCCAATGTAAGTTTTATTCATTTAAATTTAATAAATAATAACTACCCTCAAACATAATTAAAAAGGCGAAATTAAAAATAAAATTCAACCCAGAAGACTAAGAAAATACCAAACCTCTTACTACAGTTAAAATTTCCATTTTAAAAAAAGGGTTTCAAAAAAAATTAAAAAAAATAAACTCAAAATTCAAATCCTACTTCTTTTATTTCAACAGTTTTTAGAAATTAAAAAATGAAACAGCTTCATCTGCAATGGTTTTTTGAAAAAGGGCAAAATATCGGCAGCATACGGGTAAACAAACTATTTCCTCACAACAAATGTCTTAATTACTAAGCAACTCTCCAGGTACACCCTATTTTTATAAAACCCCGGTGTCTTCTTCCATCGAGTAAGCGGGGGTTAATTACAAATATTGATCCAAAGTGTTTCACAAAACCAAATGATTCAATTTTGTCAAAGCAACTCAAACTTTTTGATTCAAATGCTTGCAAAAGTCAAGCACGCCAAAAAAACTACTTTGAACTAGTAAGAAAAATCTTTTCCATCATAAGATTAGATTGGGGTTTAAATAGTATGCTTTCCTTCTGAATCCTGATTGCAAATTATGAAATATGTTTCCCTCTTTAATAAAACAAATTAAAAAACAAAATTAAATTAGGAAAAATTTTTACCCTTTTAAAATTATATTTTTTTTGATGAAGTAACAATGTACCTTTTTTAAATGTTGTCTTTTGGGAAAATCTCGTTTTCAAAATCTCTCAAATACGTTCTGTTTGTTTATACGAGAATACTCTGACCAAAAAGGAGAATTTTTGTTGGGGTTTTACCGCTATTCTTTGATTACATTCAGACTTTTAAGTTTTTTCTAGAAACCCATTTTCTTTTTTTTCAAAAGCAATAAAAAAATTTATTAGGGGAATGTTAAGTATTAAAATCCTCGTTTGACATCATCAGCAGTATTTGACACTGGGCAAATAGTAAGGCATAGATTAATAATGAAACTTAAAAATATAAAAACATACACCATTAAAAAAAATGTTGTCAATATTATAATTACTGTTTTGATTATCTGTATAAGCGTAATAATTTTTTTAATTGAAGTTTATAGGTTAAATTTCATCGTCCTTGGACGAAACTCACTGGAAACAATTACGAGAAAAATTAATATCAAAAAAACATGTTTATTAGTAATATTACGAAACAGATTTAGTTTTCAAATTAAGAATTTTAACATTAACGATACTTGTGAAAATTAAAAATATTTAACCCATAAATTATGAATTGCAAAGTTTTACACAGCGTTATTTTTTTTGTTGTTGGAAAACTCCCCCTCAGGCCAGCTGCTGCGAAATAATGTTTGGCTTCTGTTTCATCAACGTCCATTTCCTTGTCAGCTTTAAGATAATAGAAAGGCTTTTTTGTGTTTTTTTTAATGGACTACCCCTCAGACCACTGCTATGAAATAAGTTTGGCTTTTTTCTCAACGCCCCTTCGTTTGTCAGCTTTAAGAAATAAAAGGGCTTTTTTTTGTGTTTCTTTTAAAGGGGAATACTAAAACCTCAGGCCAGCTGCTGATCAAATAATATTTGGTTTCTGTTTCGTCATAGTTCTTTGCCTTTTTTGCCGTTTTTAAATAATAAAAAAGGCTGTTTTTGTGTTTTTCTGTTAAGGGAAATACCCCCTTCAGCGGGTGCTGCTGTTTTGGGTCGGTAGGAGTTGGGTTCAATCCCACTTCTGTCTAAAGGTTTCAGTTCGACCCCCAACAGATCAATACATTTTTAGAAGGATCAGCGAAAACCACCGGCTGTTCATTTGTCATTGGGCTATTAATTAATGAATTTTCAAAAATGTCCCCAGTTTGTAACAATACTACTTTCGCCATCTACATCACACACTCATTCGAATCCATATTCGCCCATATCTTGACGATCGGCGTCTTATGAATAAAAAAAAAAAAAAATTATTGTATTTGGTTTCTTAGCCCAGTCAATAAAGAGCAAAAACAAAGCAATGTCGGAAGAAAATAGTAACAAGCTGAAATATCCCCCAGTCGTAGTACCTACTTAGAGGTACAATTAGAAACACCCCCCAAAGGGGGTGATCGTCAATGAAACCCCAAAACCCCATCCACATTGCAACATTTTGTGATGCAAAAAGGGTTTTTAAAGGTGAGTGCTACATGTATCGCAAATCAAGTATCGTTGTCGCGCTTTTATAACCTTTTAATCAATAAATTGGTTATTTTTTATCACGATTAATTTTTTTTTAATAAGGGACAAAAAATCTACTTTGGCCCGGCATTCAAAAAATTTTTTTTAAACCAAAACCCGTGGATAAAAAATAATTGACCCACACACCAAAACCCCCTTACAGGTAGAAGTAATGACCCCCTACCACACCCCTACAGTACAGTGATAGTAACCCATCCACCCACCCTACACGTATAGGTACAAATTTTGCAAAAGCTCCAAAATTCCCCCCGGGGCTTATCTCCTACCCCCCTTTAAGCCCTCTTGCAAGCATTTACAATTACTCGATCTCCGTTACCCTAAGTCGTATTGTTCAATAATTTTTTTGTTTTGTTCCTCATATTACAGTTACAAATAAAAGGGCAATTCATTTTTGGGTAATATTTTCAATATATTTTGGAAATTTTAGAAATTTTTTTTTTTGGTTTTTTAAAAAATTTTATTTTGATACACACGTTGTCTTCAGCAATTTATAAAATAGTTCTAATAAAAATTAAAATATAACTTTTTTAAATTTTTTTTGAGTGCTCTTAACCTATGTCAACGGGAACACTTGGAAAAGCACGCTCCCGATTCCTTTGCCGTGGAGTCCCCCACCCCCTTGATCCAGTGTCAGCGGAAATCTTAATGGCCACCCTTTGGGGAGTGGCAATATTTTTTTAAAACCTTTATATCATCATTCCACGTTTTTGGACTTGAAAACCCACCCCCAAGGTTTATTCAATTTTCCCAAATCCTGCCTGTTCCCGTTAATTGTATTGTTTCCTTTATTTCCCAAAAAAAAAACCTTTGAAAACCAACCACTTTGTTAACATTGAAAAATAAAGAAAGAAATAAAATAATATACTTTACACAGTTTTGAAAATTGGTTGAAAAGAAAATCGCAATCTTCCAGAAGGTGTAATATGTATTGTGGTAAACACCTATTTACAAAAATAGATGGCCAAAAAAACGCAACGTACGTGGAGAATTGAGGAAAAAAAATGTGAATATGGAACATTTAACTTGGAAAATATGTATTTGTAGTCTTTTGATGGTTACCTGGACCATTGACTAGAATAGCAAACTTGAAAAAAAACTTTTTGATATTAATTTTGAAGCAAACAAAATGTTCCTTTTCAAGGAAAATAATTTTGAAACAGAAAAAAAAAAAAAAAAAATTACTTAAAAAATTCAGGATATGAAAAAGACGAGTTTTGTTACATTTACGGTTTTACGATACTGAAAAGTTTATACAAACAGTATACAAAATCTATAAAAAAAGCCTGTATATCAAAACATTACAGGATTAAAACTTATACAAAGCTTTACAGCATTGTTGTTGGTTCTTAACAGGGGTTGTTGGGTTTTGTTTGTAGCTATTCCCCCTAAAAACAGAAAAAGTACTTTTGTTTACAAAAACGTTGTTAACAAAAAAAGTGTTTTACAATTAATCGGTACGGTAAGGAATAAAAAGGGCTGTTTTAATTTTAAAGCACTACAGAATGTGAACGGTTTATGTAAAAAAGAAAGCAATAAATATTTTGGAACTTCTTTTTTCATTCAAATTCTTTCACTCTAACTTTTATGTCACATTTTTAAAAATATTTATTTTAAATAAAATCTCAAACAATAAAGTAATGATTGAAACAAACCAATAAAATAGAAATTCCTATAAAAAAAAATCCAAGTTAGTTTTTTTTTTTAATCCAGCTTTCACAACAAAATTTTTTTAGATCCGCTCTAAAATTCTTCTCCTCTCTGTCCCTTAATTAAGGGGAAATATTTTTACTTTTTTATGATTGAAAAAAAACAATTCTTTTAAAAATCTTCTGTTTAAAAAAAAAATTTTGCAACACGTTTTTGGATAAAAAATAAGTGACTGTTTATTAATCTATTCCTCTCAAATTTGAATTTAGTAAAAAATTTCAACAAAAAATTTTTTATTAAACCCCCTGATGTCTTGACAGTTAGGCATAGAAAAAGGATTATGTTTGTAACGCAAAAACGCAACTACGTAAAGGGTTTAGTTAACTTCTGGAAAGACGTTTTCAACAATAATTTTTTTTTTGCACATTTTTAACGTTTAACGCACTTCTCCCCGTATCTTATTTATAAAAGAGGATGTTTTGATATAATATTATAAATATATATAATATATAATATAATTTGTGTGTGTGTGGTGTGTGTGGTGTTTTTGTTTTGTGTGTGTGTGTGTGTTTGTGGGGTTTGGTGTGTGGGGTGTTTAAATTTAGGGTGCCAAACCACCAACCCCATCGCCCCCAAACTTTGGATGTTTTTTCCCCCTTACCCCAGATGGTTTCTGTGAAATTTGATCAGATCCGTCCCCCAGGGTCCCCCCCCAGGGGCCCAAAAATCCCATGTTTCAAATGGAGAATCTGAATTTTTACAAAAAAAAAATGACTGTGTGGTTTAATGTAGTTTTCACATGCCATAAGCAGATTGAAGTTCTCAAAACAATAGTACTGTATATGTTTTGATTTATTGCAGTTCACATTTACCTTGAGAGTGTAGCACACACTACTTTTACTTGATCAGGTGATCTGTATTTGGTGTTAACCTTTTTCCTCGGTAATTAAAACATGTGGTGAAAACGTGAAATAAAAAAATAAATAATTATTTTTTTTTGCAGTTTACTTTTTATGACTTTGCCTCCTAAAAAATCTAATATTGGTAGAAGAAGCAAAAATGCTCGAATTCTTTCAGCTATTAGGTTCTAAATCAAACTCAATATTATGACCGGCGAAGCGGGGCGGGTACAGCTAGTCTTTCAATATATGTGAGTAGATGGTTATTGTTTGTATGTGGAACACATATTATCATATGATAATCAACAACATTGGAACAGATGGTGGCAGAACAGCTGTAAATGGTGTGTACTTAGTTTGATTTTCTCATTTTAGTTTTTTGTTTACAAAATATTGTTTATATAAGTTATGTTTTACAAATGTGAATAACATATAGAACAAATTGGCTATTTCAGAATTTTTGCATTGTAAATATTAACATTTCTCATATTAGCATGGACTTGAAAATATGTTTCGATAAAAAGACTTTTTTATCTTCCTTGACCCACAATTTCAAAATAAATAAATCCACTTATATTTTGCATTTACACGTTCTGTATAATTTTACAAATAAAATGATAAATATTATGCTATAGTTATAAAAATTTTAAATATTTTGTTTTTGAATTTGTTTGTTTATCCTTACACAAGTAGCAAAAGTGGTCTAACATTATCTATACATATAATAAGTCAAATACCAAATCACCACTCCCCTGACTGACTAAACCCCGAAATCTCAAAAAACCCCCGAACGGATTCGTATGAAACTTGGTACGTAGCTTCCTCTAGGGTAGTAGGTGCTCGCTAAGAAACGGTTTCAAAAAATTCAAACAGGTTCGCGACCAAACCGCGAAAAACGCGACTTTTAAATTTTTGTATTTTTTGTGAACCTACAAAATCACATTGCAACAAAACTTGGTACCAAGCTTCCTTTTAGGTTCTTAGATGAACTCTAAAAAGGTTTTCACCCAAAATTCGGGTCAAATTTTAGCACTAAAAAAGAACTCACTCACTCACTGACTGACTAAACACGAAATCTCAAAAACCACCAAACGGATTCGTAATAAACTTGGTACGTAGCTTTCCCCTAGGGGAGTAGGTGCTCGCTAAGAAACGGTTTCAAAAAATTCAATCAGGTTCGCGACCAAACCGCGAAAAACGCAACTTTTAAATTTATGTATTTTTTGTGAACCTACAAATCACATTGCAACAAAACTTGGTACCAAGCTTCCTTTTAGGTCTTAGATGAACTCTAGAAAAAGTTTCACAAAATTCGGGTCATTTCAGCACTATAAAGAACTAGGGAGA
>JAQJVL010010740.1:0-11170 GCA_035578905.1 Stictocephala bisonia
GTGATAAATATTTACCCAAATATGTATATGTATTCTGGACATAGTGTGATTTTATAAATGAAAAACAACTTTGTGCATAGAAATATCCATATAATTGGTCCTGTGATGGAAACGAAAATGTTTGTAAGGAACAAATGTTTACACTTTTCCTAATTCAGTTCATATAAAATAAGTATCATTTATATAATTTATGTTTTTTCATGTTTTTAGTTATGTATTTATCAATATGGTTTGCGAGAACGAATTTTAAATAAGATTCACAGTTTTTATTATTTTTTATAGGTTTATTTATTATGAGTACATTTTTACCATATCATCAGTATTTATTCCAAATAATATGCTCTTTACTAAAAAAAATATATTTTTGGTGTATCTCCATATTTTAGTACATGTTTTACATCGCAAAGTAAAAATTTATTTATGTAATTTCTTATATTTTTGTTCAAAGTTAAATATTTTATTTTTGAATTATATATTTTTTGACTAATAGTTATATGAAATTGTTCCTTAGATATAAATGAGCGGTTCAAAGCAAATTTCATTAATTTATCTCAATATTTGCAAAAGTTATACACGATTTTGCAAAACCTTGCAAAAACAGAATTTTTAGCCCCGTCATTTTCAGTACTATCATGTTATTAAAGACCCATCATCTTCAAAAAATTTGTAAAAAATTCTTTGGGGCTCAAAGGGAATGATTCACTTACTGGCATCCCCACTAGGTGAACTAACTTTTTTTCCCGGATCACAATTTTTGAATTTTTATCAAATATTTGAAAAGAACATAAAAAAAATAAGATTAACGATATAAAACTTGATAAAAATTTAACAATATTGAGGTGGTCTGTTTATTTGTACAGTAACAGTATAGTTGGTTTTGTGTAATGATATGATGATTAAATTACATTGGAATTGACAACAATTCTAATAAAATAATTTTTAAACTAAGCTTATAAAAGATTAGAGGTAACAATCCTGACTTGGGAGTGTCACCTCTGGTGTAATCAGGTATGAACAGATTTTTTTCAAAAGTTATGAGGACCTAAAGGTTAAAAAATTCAGGTTTTCCTAACTTTTCCAAAAAAAAAAAAAAAAAAAAAAACAAAATAATAGAACAAATCTGAAAAATGAGATGTATTAGATATCTCAATATTATACATTTTTTTTTATTGTGTATTGGTTTGGGGAAAGTAGGTCCACTGAAGATGCACTTCTAACAGTCTCTAATACGATATACTTGTTTAAATAACAATATTAAATAACGGGAATTTTTATTATTTCACTAAAGATTTAAACTTTTTCGATCATAATATTTTGCTTACAAATTAGAGGCTTTAGGAGTGAGGGGCGTAGCTTTGAGTTGGTTTCGCAATTTTTTCACTGGGAGATGGCAGAGTGTGAGAATTGCCATGACACTTATCTTACCAACAGAAGTATGAGCAACCCTTTTCCTAGTTATCATAAACGATCTTAAAAATAAATTTTAATGGTAAACTCAGTGTTTTTGCAGGAGCCATAGCTCTTTTTTATTCTCAAAGAGATTCTGCTTCATTGTGCAGACAAATAACTGACTACATTACATGTTTGAACAATTGGTGTATTGAAAATTTAATGTGAGCAAAATATTTGTACATTTTTATTTTTGAGTCTTGATCTTCCTTTTGAAGTGAAATATGAAGTAATTTGTGATGAAGCTGATTATCAGTGTTTGTGTATTTGTATGTTGTTTTAGATAAATTAAATGTTTTAAAATATTTAATGAGAAGTTCAGATGGGAACCTCACATTTTAGGCCTTCATAAAAAGTCAAAAATTGCTATCAACGTTATAGTTTGCTTTAGTAGGCCTTCATTCCAGAATACAGTATGCTATCCATTGTTGGAGTGGAGTATGAAATTAAAATAAAATATAATCATACAAAACCACTTATATCATTTTGAATAAAAACAAAAATAATAGTGCTTTTTCTATGTTTGTTGACTAAAAATTCTTCCAATCCAACATATGTTTGTTTTTAAAGTTCTTAAAGTGTTTTATGTAAGGAGTGGCAACACTGGGGCCAGTTACAGAGAAAATATGATTAGGAGTACAACTAGCGGAAATTTTACTGTTCCAAAAGTAAAATAATCATGTTTTAGACATTCCTCTAGCTATTTTGGGCTCAATTTACCTGTAAACATGAAATATTGTAGGAATTTAAATCCTCTCTGTGAAAAATTAAATCATGGTTACTTCTTACATTCAGTGATGTTGGATTCCTAAATAATTATCTTCAATAAGTATCATAATTTTATGTATATGTATATATGTATATTTCAGGGAAATGTTCTCTATATAGTTTAATATGAATAATTACTCTGAAGTTAGTAATAATTAATTAAAACCCATTTATGTTATAAATTTGTATACTTATCAACTATGACTGCAACATTTTCACCATAAGAGATATAGATAAAAATAAGTTTTAAATTAAAGCATTGTACTATAATTATAGATAAATTATTGTATAAATTGATAAAATTCATAATATGATAGACATCAAGTATTACTAAGTTTAGTTATCTTAGTGCATTCTGATGAACAGTTTAAGGTCAGCTACAATTTACGAAGGGCACAAAGCCACAGATACTCATTTTCTTAATTAATGGACTGATTCATTTTGTTTTTTATTCCAACAATCTATTTGGTAACGCCACCATGAATACTTTTAATGATAGTGGTGTACTTTTCCTAAGTTATATGTAATTTTTTTTAAGGAAATAATTCATTATTTATTTACTTATTTGGACCAACATAATGGGAAATGTGTGTTGATATCGGAAAATAGCAGGCCAAAACCATTTTGATTACGATATTTGAATTAATCACGTTTGGAATTTCAATTTCTAAAAATTAAAGCAGAGAGCTGACGCTTGCAAAGTTTGAGTGGCAACAGACATCCATGAAGTATTTCTACACAGTACAGTTTTGTACTAACAAATAACAATTATCGTTTTAAAGATCTACTTTTCTCTTAGAGAAAAAGCGGACCATGGAGGATGATTTTTACTGCAGCCTACTTCGACTGCTTATTAGTTCTGTAATCACTTTCTATCTTTAGTGTTTGCATTTCATCCACCCACAGAGACTCACTGGAGATACAAAAGTTTGGTTATCAGTCATGCCACCAAACTACCTATTTCGTATTATTTTCATGTTTTATTACTATTCAGTTTAGGTTTACAAATTCGAATTGATAAGGATGGAAGATATATTATTTATCTAGTTAGACAGTCGCATACACTGCATCCCAAAAATAAAAATAGGTCAATATGAAACAAAAAATTCTACAACGAAAATTTGTCTAATGTTTAGGGGACCAGTGAAACACTATTTTATGAGCAATGCTTAAAAAAAAAAAACAATGAAAGCCACTTTGTAAAATATATTTTTTCTAGCTATACAGTAAAACGGAAGCAGTCTCTCTGGTCGCCTTATCTGTTGTGCTACAACAATCTTCCTTCTCCCTTACAATTTTGTATCATCCCCTACAATGATGTCACTCAGCAGCAAGGTCTTAATCTATTTTGTCATAATTAAAGGTATTTAGGCTAACTGTTTGTATTTCCTGGGTTATGACATTTTGTCATTTTGAAATATTATTATAAAAATGAAATGAATGATTGAGGATATTTTATATCGAAGAGAAATAATAGAACTCTGATTGGGGGAGGTTGTGTGATTATTGATATTGGGCCAGAAATTATCCTTCTATGACCAGAATATACAAGAAAATAGTAAGAAATTTGAAAATAATTTTAGAATGGCCACCCTGGAAAATAAATATTTAAGGTTTAACAGTAAACTATTAATTTACAATCTACTTCCAGTTTGTGTACAAACTGAAATGATTAGTGTAATAGTAAAACAATAAATGCATCCAAATGGTTCATAAGTTGATAAATTAAGAACTTTATATCTGAGGTAAATTTTCATTAGTTAGATTATTAGTCACATTTTCTTTTTTGTAATAATGACAATAGGCATCAGAATTAGAAAAAACCTTATACCAAATTCATGTCATAGTACATCCCCAAACCCCTGTATCTCGGAGGTGTTATTTGCTACATGACTTTTAAATGGTTTGTATTTCTGAAATAAACATAATCTTTCTTTTTCTTTGATCTTTTTCAAAATTGCACTCACATATTTACAGTGCATATCATGCTCCTGTGCAGGTTTTTTTCAGCAATGTATTGGGGTCTTCAAGATATGTTTATATGTTTCATCTATATCTAATGCGCCGTTCTTCAGATTTTAGTCTTTCCAACCTGAGTTTATTTTGAACACTCATAATTTTGATTTGTTCGTGCTGCTGTTGAAATATTTATAAGATTCCTTTCCGGTAATGTGTCATTACTATTACCTATATATATTATACTATACAAATAACAAACCTCGCGATAAGGTCTTCCGAGATCTCCACCATCAACAGAATTATTTAATATTTTTTGGATAATCGGTTGATAGCGTAATAGGTTAAGCCCAGCTTCTTTTGCTAAAGGTTTTTACTTCATTCCCAATCATAATCAAACAAATTTTTAAAGAAATCAGCTGATAAACACCAGCTATACATTTATCATTGGGCTGTTAATTAATTACACTAAAGAATATTTTACCTTGGTTTGTAACAAAATTATATTTACTCATATACAATGACTATACTCATTCAGAATGCATAATTGCCCATACCTTAATCTTAAGATTAAATAGATGGCCAATCGATCATCTGAAGATTAAATAGATAAATTCTGCTATAAGTGCCAAATAAAACCTGCACACTTCTTGACAGAAATGTTTGACAGCACCGCTTTCAATACACTAATTATCTTGATTCAGTTAATTCTCAAACTTTATTTTACAACATTATCTACAAGCCACTCTTATCTATTTCTCTGAATCTTATGTTCATTGTGGACATTACTGTGTCCTCTCAGCTGCATATATCTGCACTCTGCAGACATACCTTTATCATCATCCTTTCATATCCCACTGCTATCAAAATAAAAATATAATTAAAACAATAGAAAAACTAATTTATAAATTAAACGCTAGTCGTGCCTACATTCTTGAATTAATAATGCACACATGAGTTAATGCTTGGGTTGCCTGACCCCCCACTCTATTTGAAGATAAAGCTGAAAAGGTGATGGTACCGTATGAGTAGAATAAGTAATTGAGGGAAAGCTGTCAATTGGACATCATTTTTTTAACAAATTACTACTTAGGTTGGTCTTAAAGAAAACTTCTTAACAAGGCGAGGACTATTTTAAAACAACATAATACATTGTATTCATTACTTTTAAAATAAAACTAACCTATTACAGTAAAGAGCAGTGTCACCATTTGCCTGCATTAGTGGCATTGTGTACAGGTATTGTGTCTATCTCATAATGTACCCTGAATCAATCAACATTACATTATTCATGCCAGTACATTTGAATGGCATCACAGTTATATTACAAAACAATGTTACTAAAATAAAAATCCATAACTAAAATATTCACTTATGGTGTACAGAGGCTTATTGACTAGTAAATTTTCACAGTTTTTTTAAATTTTAAAAAGTCTTCAATAGCCTAAATTTCATTCGGTAAATTAAAATAAAAAAAAATAATTCCTGTGATTAGAAAATGAAAAATTTTCCTGACTGTGTGTTATAATTATGATGATTGCCTAATGTTGGTATTGCAGAAGGATTTTTATGTATGTGCACATTTGATTCATAAATATATAAACTGTAGACAGTCATAATACCCATTTCTTTCAAATGAATTCTAACAGAATCGTTCCAATTTAATCCGCAACTTACTCTTATTGATTTTTTTGTAGCAATAAAATTGTATGAAGATTTTTAGCAGCAGTTGCCCCATAAATTATCAACCCAAAGGATAAATGAGAATGTATAAAAGAGTAATATATTACGTTTAATATATTTTCATTACAAAAGTTTTACATTCTCTTTCAAGCAAACATGTCTGATTATATGCTTTTAAATATAATATATTTAACATGGGTGTCCCAGGAAAGGGATTTGTTAATTTTTATTCCTAGGAATTGAGAACACAACATTTTCGAAAATATGGTCATCAATTAAAAACTGCTTGTCATTGATTTTATTGCTGGGATAAAATTTGAGTTTTTATTGTTCATCATCGGTACTATTGCAGCTGGTTGAGGAGGGGGAAGGGAGAAATAGCTGTGATTTAACCTTGTCCACACTGTAGGTCCCTCCACAGATCTGGCCTATTGATTGTTGACACTTTCTGAGAGTAAATTGATCACAGTGAGCAGCCAGACTACACATGCCTTACACCCGCAATCTAGATTCATGTAATCCGTATGTTTATTCACCTTAAACATGAAAAAAGGTGACACCACCTCAAAGAAAGTTCATCACATGGTCCAAGCTTCAAATGAATTGTTTAGCAATGCTTTGGAAATTATAAATGCAGATATTAATTTGTTTTGTTAATTGCAAGTTTGTCATTTAAATTTCTGACATGTGAATGTTTGTTGATGTTATAGAGATGAAGCCTAGATGGTTTAATTTGGACAACATTCCGTACAACGAGATGTGGCCTGATGATAAACACTGGCTGCCTCTGCTTCTCATAGATCAGAAGTTTTATGGATACTTCCTCTATGATAATGAAGAATATATTATTGACAAGAGAATTAAGATTATGGACAAATATATGATGTAGATTAATTTATAGGTCTGTGATAAAATGCCTTTGTAATACAATGTTTGTTCATCAGTGATTATGTTATATAAAATATTGTATTTTAAAGTTATTCCTTAATATAGGAAAGTAAAGTTAGTATTTTAAGAATAAGTAGTTTTGTAAAAGAAATTAGCTTATAATAATGTTGCTTTTGTATTTGATGTGATGTTTGTTTCTTTACAATAAAAGAAATATTAAAATAGTAAATTTAAGTTAAGGCCTGTCAAGCAAGACTGATTAATGTGTTCATGTTAGGTATTTGTGTTGTCAGATGACTGTACAAATAAATGAAAGAGTTGCATTACATATGAGAGATATCTTTTATTTTAGAGGATATCTTTATTTTATTTTAAATTAACCTTGTAACATACCTGACACTTAATAAACCTGTCAGCACACCTACTGTTTCTACTGTCACAGCATGTTTTCTAAATGAATGACTATTTTACAGGCCCTTTACTATTATTATGCCTTGTGGTTTTCAGAAAATTACAGAAAAGAGTTGTGATATTAAACAGGGATTTAAAAGACTCAAAGTTCAAGGGGTTAGCTAAAAATTGGTCATTAAATTTGAGTTGCAGAAAAATTATCAGGTTAGGTTAAAGGGAACTAGGCGAGGAATTAGTATATTAGGATAGATAGGTCATCAGCAAACTTACCTAAGAAGACAAGTCCACTAACTCCAATCAATACCACTGCAGATGTATAGGTGGGCAGGTGAGCCAATAACTGTGTGTGTGTGGGTGGGTGGGTCAAGACCATCGTACATGTCTGAATGGGCAGGTAGCTCAATACCAGTGTACGTGTATGGGTGCATGGGTAAATACCATTGTACGTGTATGGGTGGT
Source organism: Stictocephala bisonia (assembly GCA_035578905.1). Classification (NCBI taxonomy): domain Eukaryota; kingdom Metazoa; phylum Arthropoda; class Insecta; order Hemiptera; family Membracidae; genus Stictocephala; species Stictocephala bisonia. Next base: position 7,615 of record JAQJVL010010740.1, read on the forward strand.
TGGGTGGGACTTTTTTTGGGTTTTAAGTCATATTACATTGTTGATAGAAAACTGTTTGTTTTTCAAAAAGGTCATAATTCATTGATATTTAAGGTTCAATCAGGAGTCCTCAGAGTTCGAACTAGGGGCTCTGCCTATTTACTGTATTAATAAATGACAGTAGATTGTATTCATTCCTCCAAAGCACTTTTAGTTGCAGATGATTTTAAAATTTATACATATTAGAAACAGTGAATGCCTCTCAGTTTCAGATAGACTTAGATAATGTTTATCAATGGAGTATTATTATGGTTTTTACTAGAGGTAATTTCAGTGGCACAGAACATTTGTGTAGTTTTAATTCTGTTGATTTGTTCTCTATTGCAAGGTGTTAGTGGACTTGTCTTCTTGTGTAATTTTGCTGATGTCCTATCTCTCCTAATATAGAAAAAATATGAGGATTCGAGTTAGATAGAAGAAACAAACAATGTTTGATGATCTGGTATATTAAAGTTTTCCAAAATGAAAATGTGTATTTACATTAAGTATATAAATTACAGTAAATTGCTGTGTGATATAGCAAAAACCGTTTTGGCATTACTACTCAAATTTACACTGTAGAGCAGTGGCTGCCAACCTTTTAACTCCCCCCCCTCCCAGGAATGTTATTTTATATTTTAAGTATACATTCCGTAAGAATTGTATCATACGAAACTGCCCTATAAAATTGTTAAAATCAAATATAATAAAAAAGCCTATCATATAATGCTCAGTCTTTCAATGATAGTCTTGGTCTTGCAGTTCACTAGCAAGTAATTTATAGGGCCTATTTCAATATTTAGCTCCAAAGAAGTCATATTGATGTATCAAAAATTTTAACTATCTTATTCTTATAAGAATAAATATCGAGAGAGAGAGAGAGAGAGAGAGAGAGAGAGCATATGCCGAAAGCTAATGTCTTGAAAGTGTTTTAGTCTTAAAGCAGTAAGGGCCTTTTCAGGCATAAAAAATATTCTTCCGTTTAAAGTTACTTTCTCAAACCATCGGTCAGGAATCATGGCTGTAGAGTTTGTATTTGTCATGTAAATCACTTTTTAATTATTGACTGTATTTTCTATTTGATGAATTTTAATTATGAAAACTATTCTGACATCTATTAATACATCATTGACATTTTCACCCAACCATCATAAGTTTATTATAGTATGCTTGTGAATCTGTTGAAATTGATTTCATAGATTCCATGTTCTTCTGAAGATAATTTATTTCTTTTTTAACTTAAATCAATTGTAATTCGTAGACTTAAGCAGCCGGTGTCATTACTAAAAATTAAAGCTACAGGTAATGACCACGTCAAGGTCATTGTTGCCCTTCCCCTGCAGAACTGTTGTGATGAGTCTTTACTATATAGCCCAGAGGTATTGACATCTCAGTCTCATAAATACCACTGAGGATGCCAGATCATAGTATGGGCGAAACGTTTGTTGATATAATAAATATTGTAAATAACACCTTGATGCTGTCGTTACTGGTAACTTTAGATTTTAGATAAAGCAATATGTCTGCATCAGCTACTTCTCTGCAGAAAGCCCTTCTTAATCCATGTTGATTAAATCTTCAGTTTGCTTTTTTTCTCCTAATTCATTTGTGTCATCATCAGTAACCGTTTCTTCATAGGTGTGTTTAGTTTCGATTTTATCCTCAATCATTAATTTCAGTCACTGAAGGTGAAAATAAGGTAATACCTCTTGATATTTTTCAAAAACAACAAAATTTCCAAAAAAATTGGAATTTAGCTCATCTTACCCTCTACTTCAAAAGTTATACAAGTGCAAGTTAGTTGCGCTTTTTGTTTTAAGGGGATAAAAACCACCCCTTATTGTAATATATTGGAAAACAATGTTTTTAAGCATTATATAGATAGGATATAATTGTATTGAGATATGTTAAATATTTATTATGTTTTACTATACAACTTAAATCGTGGCTTTTAAGATATTAATAGCCTAAAACTCTCCCCTTTATTAAAATTTTGACAAAAAATGTCTTTAGACGTTGTGTAGGATATATTTATCTTAAATTACAGTTGGATTGTGATAAATTACAACCATATTTAGAATGAGCTTCAGGTTTACTGCTAATTTCTTTGTCAAAGATTTTAGTTACCTTGACTGTTGTCATTGTAACTTGATTACTTTTTGTCTTATAAACTTCAATAAGAGCTTAAATTAAAGCTCTTTGTAGGTACTTAAAAAAAAAGAGGAGTAGTTTCGAAAACTATTAATTTTTCCATTATTTTATGTTGAATCTTACACTAAATTCACGACCAATCAAAAATCAGCTTCAAGGAGATTGTTGTCTTTTGCAATTTTGATTTCAATAATAAATTTTAAAAAACTACTAGGTTTTTGAAAAAAGTTCATATGACATTTTTTCTTGAAATTAGTAAATTTACAGATTTCTGGTTTTATTTGGGATTTTTAATTTATCACCCCTGAGAAGGGGTTGATTCACCCCCAAGGTGGAAGCGCATATCGGCACTATATAAATTTTGTTGTATGGGTTATTTTTAAACATTTCAAATTTTCAGAAGAATTGATGCATCTTGATAATTTTTGGAGGTGAAACTTTTCAGTAACTGGACTATAACTTTAGATAATGTTTCTAGACAGGGTTCCTTTAGTCCTCTAGACATGGTGATGTTAATGTTTGCAATTTCGAATATGAACTTAAAGCAAGTTTACATCATACTCATGTACAAATGAAGTGTTCATTTCAAGTAACCTGTATTGAAACATGGATCTGAAGTTAGAGTTTTTTTTCTTTTTTTTTCTAATGTTAAAGATCCACTTGTTTTTACTATCATCACTCTGACTCTTATTAAATAAAGCAACAATAATTTTGGTCTGACTACTTGAGACCACAATAAGTGTTGGTTATACCATGCTTGGAAATACTGTAGTATAGGTTATAAAGCAGGTGGTTCACTAACCTTCTCTTCCACCACCACTCAAAGCTGATTTTGCATAATAATACCTGTATATTATGGCATTCTTTTATGCTGCAGTGTTGCTAGAAAGTTTATAAACACCACTCCAAAATAGCAAGTCTGCTGGCACCAAACTAAAATAGCATGCTATTCATTTAAAACCATTTTCCCGTTATAGTTTTTACCAGTTCTTAACACGTTGGCTACTGCAACTGTATGAAAAAGAGAATCAACATAGACCAGCGACACAATTGCGTCGGCTTGTTTTCCCTCCAGGGACTGCAGACGCATATTTGTGTTGTCTTGGAGTACTGCTGGAGACCGGAGAAGCATATATACGCCAGTGTCCCATTTGTATTAAATGAAATTATATCTTGGGTTCAGTTAAAATTATAATTTTAAAGTTCTGATTGATATGTTACAGTCTACAGGATTGTCTGGCGCACATTTACATCACTTGGTCCCAGGTTATGATGATTAGTGACGTCACATTTTGGTTGGCAAAACTGTGGCCTCCCATCCATCACTGCAACCGGCTATAAATGTCAGTCACCTCAAATTCACGGCGTTATATATGCTCTTTAGATC
>JAQJVL010010741.1:0-11163 GCA_035578905.1 Stictocephala bisonia
TTGACCCTCATCATAAAAATTAAGAAATAATTGTAATATGAGATTATTGTAATATGAAAATATTGTAATATGTAATATAAGAAATCAGTCTATACGCATGTTATATGACATTATTTTACAAAATACTTTTGTTTAAATTTAACATTTAGAGATATATTCACAGCATTTTCCAACATTTATATATTTTTAAACTATCCTGAAAAACTACTTTATGAATTAAAAAAATTATGAAAATTATGTTACCAAGAAATATTTTATGTTTGAATAATTGAGGATGTCATATTTCTTTCAATTAATAAATCATAACAAATCGAAAAATCATCTATCATTAGAAATTGACATCAGGTATTTAAACTCCTCGTTTCAATGTTGAGTTATATAATGTACTAGCTGTACCCGCCCGCTTCGCCGGTCATAATATTGAGTTTGATTTAGAACCTAATAGGTGAAAGAATTCGAGTATTTTTGCTTCTTCTACCAATATTAGATTTTTTAGGAGGCATGTCATAAAAAGTAAACTGCAAAACAAATAATTATTAATTTTTATTTCCACGTTTCACCACATGTTTTAATTACCGAGGAAAAAATGTTAACACCAAATACAGATCACCTGATCAAGTAAAAGTAGTGTGTGCTACACTCTCAAGGTGAAATGTGAACTACAATAGATCAAAACATATACAGTACTGTTGTTGTGAGAACTTCAATCTGCTTATGGCATGTGAAACTACATTAAACCACACAAACATATGTTTTTTGTAAACAATTCAGATTCTTCATTTGAATAACATGGGATCTTTAGGAGCCTGTGGGGCGGGACCCTGTGAACGGATCTGCATCTAACTTTATAGAAACCCTCTCGGGAGTATACAGGACAACATCCATATGTTTCATGGCGATCGGTTGGATGGTTTGGCAGCGCATAAACTTCAAATATATATATATACATATATACAAACATCCTCTTTTATAAATATAGATTAAACAGTACTATCAGTGCATACAACAATATAAAATTATAATGTTATCTACTTAACAATGGTGTTTTGAGGGTTTAAATTTAAGTTGTTTTTTTTTATTCTCACTTTCATTATGACTAGTTAGTGTTGCTTTGTATTCAATGAAAAAAACGTTAATGTAAAAACAAAATAGTAGAACATCAATAGTAAAATATTAAACATACAAAATTAAAACTTTATTTATTTACAAAACAGCTGTTATTAATTTACTAAATTCAACCCAATGTTATCCTAATGGAACAATCTTTTATCCATAAGGATGAAATACCCTTAACAGTATTTTATCGAGACAAAAATACTTAAGATTGTCATATTTAAGACCAAAAGGAACGGTTTACAAAATTACAGCTCTCTACCTACGTGGAAAGTTGAAGAATTAGTGATGAGTTAGTGGGGGCTTTCTCTTTTATATATAGAGATTATCAAACTTGTCAAACAACTAGTTTTTTTTTTTTTTTTCAAGTATTTTAAAACTTTTCGTCTTCATTTGTATAAATTAAGGATTATGGTAAAACTATATATTATTTATTTAAAAGCCAAATTATGAGAACCAATCTCGTTAATTACTATACCATATTAATGACTTCTGTGACACTATTTTCAAATTACTTATTTAATATCTTGTTTTAATATGTTCTTCTTAATATTGTCATTGTTCCTTCGTCATCATAAAATTATTCATAAAATAATAAAAAACAGACACTACGTGCGTTTGAATATATATTGTCCTCGTTAACATCATTATCGGGAAATATATGTCTTTTATCAAGAAACACCTGCTTGATAGGTTTTTTTATTTAAGGGCTTGTATTCAAAAATTCCAGTCGGTGCTAAGCTTCAGCTGGTTACTATTGTGTTATTTGTGTTATTAGATACAAAAATAAAATTCATAATACAATCCGTTTATTATAACAAATATGTAAATACGGTATTTTTACCAAATTTTTGAATTCTCTCTGTCTTGAATTCAAAGGTAAATGTTTAATTTTAAAATACATTGTTCAACTGATCTCCAAACATTTCAAACTATTTAAAATCACTCACAACATACTTTGACTAAGCAAAAAAAGTTTTTTAATTTTATGTGTACTATCGTTTATGGTAGATCCTTTATTTTCTGACATAATTGAACTCCTACTTTACACTTACTTTTACTTAAATAATAAAAAATAAAAAACATTATCATACACTTTGTATTTTTTTTTTTTTTTTTTAGATTGTCTTATTTTCTAAACATTCCATGCATTTAGTTTATTTATCAAAACATGGTTTCTTGTTTAGAGCCGGTTTCGCCATTTTTGCGTTGGAATATGTTCTGATATTTAACGTTAATATATTTAATTTATTCAAACTCTTAACAAGTGAATTTTAAATGAACTATTTTATTGCGTGCTATGTTTAGTTAATATTCTTTTATGAATATTATGTATACATTTAATAATACTACAAAAAATTACAATAATTATGATTATTGCACTTATTTTTTGGCATCATTTGCTACCAAATCTTTAAAATCAAATTTTATTTATTTTTAAATGACGGCGTTTAAAACCTACAGACATGTTAGATAAAACCCTATTTGAATCTTAGACTCATTTTTTTCTGGTTATAATTTATAAAAAACTGGTAAAAAGCTATAAATATATTACATAAGTTATAACTATATCTTTTAAGACGGAGTTGATATAGGTATGCTTCATTTTTTATAAATTTTCTTAAATTACTAATAAAAAATAATATAATATAAGGCCTTTCACCAGCAATGCAAGCATCATCAAGAGATACAAATTTATTTATTTAAAAAAACACAAGTTTTTTATATAAATTTTTGTTGCCTGATGATTTTATAAATGCACCATTTTGAGATGGATTATCGTTGCTGGCGAAAGGCCTTATAATAAATTGTTTTTTATTGGTAATTTGTGAACATTTATAAAAAAAATTTAATACACCATTTGAAAATATCTTTCAGTTTAATTATGGCTACCAAATGGCAAGGTTTATTTATATAAATAAAAATATTTCAACATAATTGACTGTGTACATTTTACATCGTCCTTTCCATAAACTGCCTAGTCATTGAATTTATACAAGTTTACATAAATTTGAATTTACAACTTAAAATAAATTAAATTCCAAGACTAATATTTTTTTCATTCTTTATACTCTAATTTTCTACTTTTTTTAGAACAAGATTTGTATATTTATTACTGGTATTAATATAATGGTACAAATATAAATACACCATTTTGAAATAACTTTTAGTTAAAATATAGCTTTGAAGTGGCAAGGTTTATTTATACAAAAAAATATAAATCATAATTAACTGAGTACATTTTACGTCGTCCTTTCTATAAACTGCCTAGTCATTGAATTTATACAACTTGACATAAATTTGAATTTACAAGTTAAAATAAAGTGCATTCCAATACTGATATTTTATTTTCATTCTTTATATTCTAATTTTCTACTTTTTTTAGAACATAATTTGTTTATTTATTACTGGTAATTTTACTATCAAAATATAAAGATTTTTTTCTTAATTTAATTCTCGTTTTTATTCATGAGGTTTTAATAGGATAGTTAGAAGAAAATAAGCAAAATGTGTTTCACTCAATAGTTAATAGGGACCCAAGTTTACATTCGCATGGAAATTAATTTAAAAAATATTTTTTTAGAGTTTTCGTAAAAAGACGATTAGCTGAGAGAACTCATGATAAAAAAATTACAAAATGTATGGGAAACGTAACAAAATATTTGTTATTCATCTCCGATAAATAAGAAAATTGGAAATTTTTTATGTATTCTTTAATTTATAATATTATTTTATCAATGCTATTTACTTTTAAAAGTTTATTCTTTTTATCATATTACACATATGGTGAATATATATAATATTTATTCTAGCGAACAGTTAACTGATAGTTTAATCACGTTAGTAACATAAGTAAAAACATTTAAATAAAGAATAAATTATTACAGAACTAATTGACTGCATAAGGCATGCTCAAAGATTTACCTTTTTAAACATCACTGTTTAGTTTTTGTTGTATGCTTTCTTAAAGAAATTAGATGATTTTCTAACTCGAAATAAAGAGAATCTCTTCAAGGATGCCATCTTTCGTACTACTTCGCCATTTAATATTCGCTCCATGTAAGAATATATTTTATTTGCTAATATGCGTATATTTTTTTTATTTTCGGCCTGTGCACATTAAATAGATAAAAATGTCAACAAAAATTTATTTTTGCTGAAACAAACAGTAACCTCTACTTATAAAAAGTAACTCACTCACTCATCACTAATTCCCCCACTTCCCGTAATCATATAGTGCTGAAATTTAGAAAAGATTTTTTTTCGTAGGAATAATAGGAAAAATAAAGTATTTTTATCTCGATAAAATATTCCTAAGGGGTAAAAACCACCCCTAAAAGATTGTCTTATTAGGATATTATTGGGTTGATTTTAGTAAATTAATAACAACTGTAAAGTTTAAATCGTAATAAAATATAGTTGACAGATATAATAATTAATTTATTCAGACAGAATTTTAAGTGTTTTATTTAACCGTAGATTCACAGGATGTGTACGATTTGCAAATTAATTTAATGTAAAATTCTTTTTATTGTTATATCATGAATTTACATTTAACGGTTAATACACTGATCTTGGAAAATTAGGATAGCAGTGGATTACCAAAACAATGTTTATAAAATTGTTTTTCTAGATAAAATTTAACTATTGCCTGACTATTTTAGACGTAACGATATTTTTTCTTAAGTTACGCGTTCTAAAAAACTGTGCTTGATCATAGCCATTTAACTAAAACTAACATTCAGCAATATCAAATTTTTTTTCAAATTTGAAGCTCTTCTTAAAAAACAGGTTAATGTTTTTAACTAAAAAATGTCTATAAAATAATCTAATAGGCTTGAAAAAAAAATGACTTTTACTTTACTAAAGTGTTCTTGATAAACTAACAGCTGATTTGCACAACAACAAAATAAAGTCATCCGCTGATACTATTATTAAAACATATCTTAAAATATATAGATAAAAATCATTTCAAGAGTCAAAAGTATACAAAAATAAATCCAAAGAAGAATACCTGCGACGAATCAAAAACTATAGACACATAACACTTCACTTTTTACATTAATAGAGAACAAAACTGGGCTTAAGTTACTATCTGTAATTCATTGTCTATAATGATATTGTTTATTCATAGTTATCTATACTAAAATTGCAATAATCTAAGTTAAAGCATGAATAAAGTAACGTTTTTTTTATTGTGGCTATTTAATAAAATATTGTTTGTGATACGAGCAAAAGGTAATTTTCATACATTGTCTGACACGTAAACTGATTAACTGTGGACATATTTTTTACGTAAGCACTTAAAACAAATACAAACGATTATATCGTTTTAAATTAAACACCCTTTTTAAATAAATAATTTCCCTCCAACCTGTCACTTTGGGAGATCATGGCGAGTGTCGGATGGACCGATGACCTCGCACTGATGAATCATGCGTCACACATAATTTACTCACTCGCACTTTTGGCGGGCTACAATCAGCTGTTTATCAATCAGCTCGGATCAAAAACAAATAGCTCTACGAGCCTGTATCTCCCTTCAACAGCCAGTTTATCTGTTCTCTAGCGCTTGACGCTGGCGTGATGCCACCCGAATACAAGCACGCATTCACTAAATAACCTACAAGAATATAAATAAAATCGTGCTGCCCCAAGGAGCCTACATCCCCGTAAATTTTGAACTTAAAGTAGGAAAAAAATTAAATGTTTATAAATTATTTAGGAGAACGTAACAATTGTTTAAATAGTTTTTAAACACTCTTTATAAATTAAAATAAAACAAATATAATGCTCTTAAGATTGAACTAATAGTGGTCTAACGTACCTGTTATTTTAGATGTTATTTTCTTTGTACCGGAAAAATTATTAAAATTCACGTTAGATCGCAACACCCACGAAAACTTGAGACATGCGGTGAAAGGCCCTAGCGACGTCGGGCTCTAGCCGCCAACTGAGGCGTCCCGACGCCGCCTCCACCAACCGTCACCGCTCGGTTGTTTCCGGTCGGCGTCGGGACTCTGAAGGAGACGCCCACCCTCCTGGTAGTCCTCTCGATGAAATTAGGGGTTGTTTATCGGCGTTGCTCGCGTGTTAGTCGACCGCGAATTGCGCCGTCCACGGATTTATGATTATTGCTGTTTAAAAGTTAACCCCGGCTTACGGTGTGACAGCCAGTACCTCAACATACGCTGGTTAAAACTCCGCCTAAAACCGTATCCCAAAAGTTATGCGTAGTTGGGTAATTTCATTTACTAAAGGCAACTCTGATTGTTCGCCGAATTTGTGCTTCCCGATTTCCTGATTAGAGAATGTAAATACAATCGTCTTTCTATGGAGAATAACATCACATAGGGGTTAACTGCACTTTGGGGAAATTTTAAATTTAACCACCCAAAATATTATGTAGATTTAATATTTTTTTTTTTATTTCCTACATTAATATTTATAGTTTTATTGCATATACTTTACCAACAAACTAAAAAATGTATGCGTGTGTCAGCACAACGGTTGCCATCGATGTGGACACTACTAGACAAGTCTGGGGTGTCCGTGTTGGATGGTAGTCAGTGTCCGGATGTTGTGTAAGAAGGAGAACTAAGTAGCAGGCTAGTCAGATAGCTGAAAATCAGTTAAATTCAAATATATTAATAACTTGCGAAAAAGACAATTTGTACGGTTTATATTTCTCTCTAGCTCAAGGCTAATTGAGAGAAAAACTATAGTAATCTCTTTACAATTATGTGTGTTAATTCATTATTTTGAAACATATATTATAATATACTTATTTTGGGAACTTCCTTAAATATAAAATAATACAACAATAAATCAGCTAACAATATTTATAAACATTTTAAACATAAAACAAATTAAATAGTGCGATAAATTTAGCATTAGAATTTTAGATATACAACAAAACAATCAAATAAAATCTTTAAAATCAACAAAAACAAAAAAATTTTAATCCTAAAATTTACAAATACAATTATACTAAAAAATGAGTATGTGAAATAATTCAATAAAAAATAAATCATAAAAACATATTTTCCCTATTGTTCAAAGAGACAAAAACAAAATCTTAATTTACAGGGTAATATTAAAAAGGATTGGTATTTTACGAATACTACGTGGTTCGGATTCCATATAAAGCTGTAAGTTCCTTAATTGCCCTGGCTATTGGTCTTATCTCTCTTAGAATGCTCTTTCTAAGGAACAATGACTATTCTTCAGTAGCTTAGCTAGTAAGACCGACTACACTCATTCATCTACACTCATTCGCCCCTTATACTCGCCAATATCTCTACGATCGACGTCTTACTAATGAATAATTAGTCATTTTTTGGTGGAGTCCATTTTATAACTGGCCTCTTTTTGAACAATTAGACAGCCGAAAATGATTTTTAGTTATCCGCAGAACTTTGTAATACCTTAAAGAATCACCCATCATTTTGGAGACGTTTTTAACACGCGTGTACCTACTGGGATCTAAAACCTATAACCTAAGAATAAAATAACATTTTGCGTACTGATTCTCTTACTAACCCCTACAGTGTTTAGGACGTTTTGTGAGAACGAAAATAAAATAATACAAGTGTTAAAATTCTTAACAAAATCAGTAACCTGTTAATTTAGGCCTCCTAGCTATTTTCTATTTTTATATGTTGAGTATTTTTATTATAGCCGATGTAAATTAAATTTATATTTTAAATGTCAAAACATTGTAGTTAGCAGTGACAGTAATAAAATACGGGGCTGTCAACGGAACCATATTAGAGATCCAGACATTGCATGTTTTGTTTCAAGAAATCAGAGGAAAGCCAAGTTATTTAGTTATATTTTCAGCACAACGTAGAAGGCCATAACGTCCCGGTAGTCATGACTAGTGTTACTTAATTTAAAGCCTTTATACTAGTCAATATCCAACCCAATATATCTCTATCGATGTCATATCTAGCGAACACCTTGTCGGTCACTTTTCAAGTTCTTTTATTTTTTCTTACATTCTTACATTCTTACATATAAGACGCCGACACAACGTTGTGCGTATTTTAAGGCGAATATGAATGGTTTTATGAGTGTAGGATGAGTGTGGATGAGTGTAGTCTGGTTACTAACTGAGTTCAACTGTTCCTCAGAAAGGGCAATTTATTAATAGCCCAACAGCCAGGGCAACTAAGGGACCTACAGCTTTACGTGGAATCCGAACCACGTAGTGCTGGTCTGATTTTCAGCTAATTGATAAGCCTGATACTCAGTTATCTCCCCCACACAACATCCGCACAATGATTACCACCCAACATGGACACCCCAGACTTCTCTAGTAGTGTCCACGCCGATAGCAACCACCAAGCGGACGCCATGTCGGTATTAAGAGGACCGAGTATACAACCTATCGCCTACAATCTCCCAAACACTTTGTCCCCATGTAGCTGGGTTACAGCACTGCGCCACCAGTGCCGACTTATATTTTAAATTTTAAAATATATTTAAACATATACTAAATTTTAACTGTACCATCCATTTACTCTATAGGAACTAAATTTTAGAACATATTTAGGTCTACAATTCAAATTGGCACGGATATGCATGCACTCATATAACGTGAGACAAAGACACACCATAGATTTCTCATAGACTTAAACTTTCAACCAATCTTTTTCTGCACTTGGAACCAAAATTATTTAAAATTGTAACCTGATCATACATGCTAGAAGTTTATCCAAACAGATTTCAAAGTGTACTTTAAAGCTTACTTGTGGAGAGGACTTGTTCCTCTATACATGATCTTAGTGAGTAATGTATTAAACTATATATATAAGACATAATAATGAATAATTACATTTATTTTTAATTAGTATTTTAATTATTGTTTAGCAGCAATCGCTGTTGTATTGGTACAGCACCTATGAGTTTTGCTCGCATTAGGACTCTTTCAGTTTACGATTGTAATACAATTTTGATAAATGTCTGCTACAATAAATAATTTTAAATTTTTATTTATGAAAAAACAAATAAAAAAGTTATGCAGCTCTACGTTTTGTTAAACAGTTTTTGAAAACTACTATATCCACTTAAAATCGCCCATAAATTGGCATCTTCTTCTTCGTTTTTTTTTTTTTTTTTTTTCTAACACTCACTATTCATTCAATAACTATCCTGAATATAATTTTTTGTCTCATTTTATTTCCTAGTCAATTTATTTCTCCTATATCGTTAACTATTTTCCTCCCCACTTGCCTTTCAAAGGAAGTGTTTTTAATAATATTATAATATTATTTGATGAATCTATCCTAAATAATTTAATTAAGTTTAATGAATTAGAGTAAAAGAGTCCAAATATTAAAAGAAATAGAACCTAAAAATAGCCCTCTAACTCATATATGGAAGAGAAGTCAAACTATCAGTACACCGAAAACCGTTCTATTTCACAATTTTAATTAAGCTACATGTAACCACAGAAAGTCTTTTTTCTGTTCTGTAACTGAAACGTTCAGAAAATCAGATCAACACTACGTGGTTCAGATTCCACTTCAAGATGTAGGTCCCATAGTTGCCCTGGCTATTGGCTATTAATAAATAGTCCTTTCTGATCTAAGTCAAACTCAGATAGTAACAATAACAACACTCATTCACTCCCATAGTTCATCTAGACTCATCAAACTCATTCACCTCTCATATCCGCCCATATCTCTAATAATGAATAAAGCAGATATTTGGGAAAAACGTCTTTTGGAGATTGTACGGGATAGGTTCTAACCTCTGTACTACTAATACTAAAACGACGCCCACTCAATGGTTGCTATCAGCGTAGACACTACTAGATAAATCTGGGATTCAGATGCTGTGTTGGGGAGAGAATTAGTCTTGTCAATTAGGTAAGAATAAAAAAACTGCATGGTTTGGATTCCAGATAAAGATGAAGGTCTCTTAGTTATTCTGGATATTTGGCTTTTAATAATTGGCCTTTTCTAGGGATAGGGAAAACTCAATTAGAAACCAAACTACATAGATACACTAATCTTCACTCATATCAACACAATTAACATCAATCAGTCATGTTCACCTTAAAATACGCACAAAGTTGTGCTGGTGTTTCATTACTGAATTATAAAATGGCGTTTGAATAGAATCACTGGCAGTGAGTTCGTAGATATTGTCGGATGCTATCACACTCTCCTGTAATCTGGTTACCGAGCCGCAGCCGTACGACAGGGCTGCATGTCGGATCACTGCCTCAGTCCATTGCAATCAATGCCCGGATTATGGCCTGGCTATAGGGTTATTAGCTTACCGTGAATCGCTGCCAGATGTAGTTAGTCGAGCCGCCACTTGGTGCGCCCCAGCACTTTTATTGTTGCCTCCCTCTCGCATACCGAACGTCAACCGGGCTTCACTTCCCCAACATGGTCACATATGATGGTTGGTGATCTATCGAAGTTTGACAGGTGAATTTGGTATGATGATCAAGGCTACAGCTCACTTCCATTTGAATTAATTAGATATGCTTAATATTAAATTTACAATAAAAGATAATTTATATGATACATATTCTACATGATTGACATTTAATTTTACTTATATTACCCTTGAAATAAATTCTTGCTGAAACGTGCACAAATTATGTAGCCTTGAAACACGGAAAACTAATAAATCACAACACCAACAATATCATATGATCAATTTGGAATTCATTTTATTTCATAATAGCTTCCCATCTCTTCTCAGTGTCAATAATTTTACATGAGCGCCAGATAACAATAAACAAAATACATGAATAAGAAAATCTTCTTTTATACTTTTTTATATCAGCTTATTTTAAACGATAATTTGATGGCAGATTCCTGTAACGAACTCGAACGGTCCAAACAGCCTGTGCTTAATTTACAGTTTCATAAAAATGGTTCCTCTTATTTCATCAGGTACAGAGGAAATTTATACTTTACCAAGATAGACGGTCAGAGAAGAATTTTAATGGACAAACGACAATTTTAAAAAGCCTCATTTGTGATTTTATGGCGTAAAAGTGTGTAAATCAATACCTATAAAAGT
>JAQJVL010010742.1:0-11157 GCA_035578905.1 Stictocephala bisonia
ATTTAAAATTAACTTTAACATCATAAATTCATCATCATTATATGGACACAGTTTCAACAGATATTTTTTTAGTGTTTTTTTAAATTGAATATTGTTTAAACATTTTATATTGTACGGTAATAAATTAAAATATCGTTTAGATTGCTCAATAAAACTATGAATTGTAGAGCTATATCGACACTGACTAGTCATTATGTTAAATCTATTTCTGGTGCAATAATTATGAACAAATTCATGTCTGTCAATTTCACTAAAGTTATTTTTTGCAAAAACTAGGCAGTCTAATATATATAAAGAGTGTAAACTTAAAATATTGGCTTCTATAAATAGTGGTTTACAATGTTTTCTAAAATTAACATTAAAAATCATTCGTATAGCTCTTTTTTGCAACACAAAAAGTTTTTTTTTATAATTACTACTTCCCCATAGGACAGTGCCATAACTGAGATGGGAATGCACATGTGCAAAATACACACACCGCAAAGCATTGAAATCTAAGGAATCCCTTAGCCTGTTTATTATGAATACACCCTTGGCAAGTTTTTTTGCAATAAAATCTATATGAAACTTCCACTTTAGGTCAGATTCTATATAAATACCTAAGAATTTAACATAGTTTTTTTCATGCCTATTATTTAAACTAATACATAAATGTTGGGTTTTTTCTATATTTAAAAACAATTTATTAGATTTACACCAGTCTTCAACTATGCTATTTGTCTCATTTAATAATACAGTAGATGTTAACAAATCCTTAAATTGTATTTGTAGAGCTAAGTCATCTGCAAATAAATAAGGTCTGACATTATTTTTTTTATATTTACAGGCAAGTCATTAATATAAATAATAAAGCATACTGGATCCAATATTGAGCCCTGAGGGACACCATGTATTACTTCCTTATAATCAGAGTAAACACCATTACAATAAACTGTTTGATACCTTTTATTGAGATAAGATTAAAAAAATAGCAGTGCATTTCTCTCAAAACCATAAAAGGCAAGCTTTTGCAATAGTACTTTCTGAGACACTGTATCAAAAGCCTTTTTCATATCATAGAATTTTAAAAATACACTATTTCGATTTTCCAGCCCTTCGAGACAAAAGGATATGAGCTTTTGGACAGCATCTTTAGTACCTCTGTTAGTTCTTAATCCGAATTGACTGTAATCAAAAAGTTTGTTGCCTTCAAAATATGTCACCACTTGGTCATTTACCAGGCTCTCTAAGATTTTACTTACAACAGGAATAATACTAATTGGTCTATAGTTGTATAGTTCTTGTCTATTACCTTTTTTATATACAGGAATAACCTTAACACGTTTTAAACATTCTGGATATTTACCTTCTGTAATACAAAGATTAAATAAGTAAGTAATTACCTCAACTATATACAACAGTGCTATGGAGTTTGCTTCTTTTTCAGCTACTAAGAAAGACATTCCAGGAAATGGACCCTACTGTTTTAAAATCCAAGGACAAATTTATCATTTCATTTCTGATTTGCTACCACCAAATAATGTAGACCCTTCTTATGGCCAATTGTACATAATTGATAAATCAAAAGCAACTGAAATTCCTCAAAGGTGCAACGAAAACAGTGACTTGAAACCTCAGGTATTGATAAGATTAGCTAACATTTTATCAGAAAATTTATATGCACAAATTTACAAAAAAGCTTCAGAAGAAATTATCGTGCAGGAAAGAAATAATGAATTGGAACTTAGGTTTGTGGATAACATTAATATGATTTGCGTAGATATAATAAACTAACTGCTGACGAAATAGCCGGTGTCTTCAATTCAACTGAAGGCGAGCCTCCGACACATGGGCATATAGTTATTTATCATAGACAAAGTGGTCCAAACCTACTTTCCATAATGAGCCCACATTGTGACCAAATGTTATATCCACTATTATTTCCACATGAAGAGCCAGGATGGGATCATAAAATGACCCATAATGGACCGCGGACGCAACGAGTTTACCAGCGTCTAATAATGTTGCAGTATGCTTGCTTTAGATTGGCAGTTCATGTATATTTTTCTCACATACATTCGTCAAAAAAATTATTTCAACAATATGTTGTTGATGTGTACTGAAGATAGGAATTAGGCAGACTAACGTTCATCAGAGACAATCAATCTCAACTCCATAGTGAACACTACAGAGGGTTACATGATTTTGTATTAAATCGTGCCCAATTAAAAACTCATAAGTTGGTTGCATTGTTGTGTTGTCATCATCATTTGACAGCAGTCCAAGAAATATGACTCAAAGATATCAGGACGTGATGGCAATTGTACACAAATTTGGCAAACCAGACTTTTTTTAACAATGACATTCAACCCACAGTGGTTAGAATTTTTTCTGCTATAAACAAATCCGAAACATCAGCAGATCATCCTGATATTGTTTTAGAGTATTTTGTGTAAAACTAAATGAGTTGAAAAGAGACTTATTCAAAAACCATGTATTGGGAGTTGTAGTAGCCTATGTATACGTTATTGGATTTCAAAAACTTGTCAAAGTTTCGAGATCCTACTGACATAAACCAATGCGTTTGTGCAGGGCTACCAAGTGTGAATGAATTTCCAAGATTACATGAAGTAGCTGTCCCGTAATATGATCCGTAACACGGAACATGTGGTACAACAAATCCTAATGCACCTTGCATGCATGAAGAAAAATGTAGCTAAACATATCCCAAAAATTTCTCAAATGAAACCATTGAAAACCAAATTGGATACCCAAATTACAGAAGACAAAACGACAGCAGTTTGGTGAGGAAAGGAGTTCATTTGGTTGACAATAGAGATATAGTTCCATACAACCCGTAAACATTGCTAAAATATAATGCCCACATCAACGTTGCAATTTGTTCAAGTGTTCGTTCTGTAAAATATTTATTTAAGTATGTTTACAAAGGGTATAGCTCAGTGTGTATGCAGTTTGTAAAAAGTGTTTCTGAAGAAAACCTTAGAGTGCCATATGATGAAACCATTAATTTCACTAACATGCGCTACATCAGTTCACATGAGAGTATTTGGCGACTTCATTCTGACGAAATGCACGAACAGCCACATTTATAAGTTTAGCAATTCATGAAGAAGGACAACATGATGTTTACTTCCATGGGGGAAAAGAAGAAGAAGCACTTCAAGCTGTAGAAATGAAACAAACCACACTGACAGATTTGTTTGGCTTGAACAGCCGTGATAATCATGCAAGTCAATTTTTTATACAGAAACTCCTTAACACTACAGAGTTCAAACAAATGGAGAGGGAGAGGGAGAGGGAGAGGGAGAGGGAGAGGGAGAGGGAGAGAGAGAGAGAGAGAGAGGGGGGGAGAGGGAGAGAGAGGGAGAGAGTGACTAAGAGATGGATATAAAATTACAGGAAGAATGTACATCGTAGCACCAGATGACTGAATACCATTTTATTAACAGTTGTTATTCCTCCACATAAGAGATGCAACTTCATTCGTGGCATTGCACAGTTACAATAATACAGTATATGACACATACAAAGAGGCTGCAATAGCATGTGGTTTGCTACATGCCGATGGTGAATAGCACCGCTGTTTGGAGGAGCAACAAAATACAAACATGCCTAAACAACTAAGGGAATTTTTTCATATATTTGCTGTTTTTGTGAACCATTATCACCACATACACTCTGGATGAATTTTAAAGAGAAGATATGAATGGAATTGAAGTAAATTAAGCTGAAAACATTGCCTTGCAGCATATGGACAAACTTCTTAAGGAAAATGGTAGAAATTGTAGGAGCATAGGTCTTCCAATACCAACAGATGACAAGGATATTAATCCTGTGTATGACGTGATTGAGCAAGTGACCACCGGCATAGACATGTACAATATGTTAAACAATGAACAAAAGTCTGTAGTTAATAAAATACTTATTGCAATATCAAGTAATTCTGTTGATAAATTGTTCTTTTTAGAAGCTCCTGGAGGTTATGGAAAAACATTCATTTACTCATGCCTTTTACATGTCATTCAAGGATATGGTCAGTCTGCTTTAGCATCAGCTTATACAGGAATTGAACTTTGCTTCTAGAAGTAGGTACAACACCACATCGTTTGTTTGAACTCCCAGTACCAGTTCAGTCACAATCAATTTCTTCAATAAAATTAAATACAGAAAAAGCTGAAATATTGAGAAATTAAAAAATTATTATTATAGACGAAGCTTTTATGGTGCCTACAGCAGCAATAGATCATTTATTTAAAGATATAATGAAATGTGAAAACCCGATCTATGGACAACTTCCAATGGGAGGAAAAATAATACTGTTTGTGGTATATTTCAGACAAGTACTGCCCATTGTTCCAGCAAGGGAGGGCACAAATATTGGAAGCATGTATACAACAAAGTCAAAACCTGGAAAAAATTAACATTTCTAAAGATAACAAAAAACATGCGTATCAACGCAGAGGAAAACGATTTTTGTGATTGGCTTCTACAAATGGGAAATGGAACATTAAATAGTAACCAGGGAGTTGATGTACTGGATATTCAAGAAAAATTTATGCTGAGAAATTAAAATATGATTAGTTTAATTTTTAATACAAATCTAAAACGACAATGTAAAAACATTTTCAAACAACGTAATAATGTGTCCATTAAATGAATAATGCCATATTATAAACAATCAAATACTTAAAACGGTAGAAGAAGAAGCAAAGGATTACTTAAGTGTTGGCGAAATTATTATTAATGAACCCGCTGAACGTTTAAATATTCCAGTAGAATATCTCAACTCAATCACTCCATCAGGAATACCACTGACAATAAAAATTGGCGCCATATTGATGTTGATTAGAAATGTGAAAATAGTTTGGTTAATGGTGTGTGACTTATTGTACAATGTCTATATGAAAAATGCATGAAATTGGAATTAATCACTGGGTCGGGCAAAGGTAATGTAATATTTTTGCCAAGAACAAACCTAATCTCAACAGACCCAAATATGCCTTTCCATAAGTCAAGAAAACAATTTCCTATAAGCCTTCCTTTGCAATAACAATTAACAAGGCACGGGGCCAAACCTTCGAGAAAGCTGGTATTTACTTGAATAAACCAGTGTTCACACATGGGCAACTATATGTTGCATTTAGTAGAGTAAAATCCTCTGATGGAATTAAATTATTTATTGAAAATACAGTCAACCAAAACAACGAAACAGACAACTCTTACATGGAAAATATAGTGTACAGAGACGATTTAGCACAACATTAATACTTTATTAAATTGTATATATATATATGATGATTAGTTTTACAAAACTATTAATGATTCTATATTAAGAATTAAATGTTAAACAGAAACTTTTGTATTTTATTTATTTAGGGGCTTTTGCCCGTACAAGCCACTAGTACAACTATAAAAACTAAAAATGTAAGAAGAATTGATGTAAATGATGCTTAAATTCAAACAAAATTTAAGCATTTTTTAACATAGTAGGCTTATCAGGACTGGTGGCGCAGTGCTGTAACCCACTACATGGGGACAGTGTTTGGGAGATTGTAGGCGATAGGTTGGATGCTCGGTCCTCTTAATACCGACATGGCGTCTGCTTGATGGTTGCTATCGGCATGGACACTACTAGAGAAGTCTGGGGTGTCCATGTTGGGTGGTAATCATTGTGCGGATGTTGTGTGAGGGAGATAACTGAGTATCAGGCTTGTCAATTAGCTGAAAATCAGACCAGTACTATGTGGTTCGGATTCCACGTAAAGTTGTAGGTCCCTTAGTTGCCCTGGCTGTTGGGCTATTAATAAATTGCCCTTTCTGAGGAACAGTTGAACTCAGTTAGTAACCAGACTACACTCATCCACACTCATCCTACACTCATATAACCATTCATATTCGCTTTAAAATACCAACAACGTTGTGTCGGCGTCTCATATGTAAGAATGTAAGGACATAACAATGCACTAATTCAAATGCGAGTGCAACGACTTAGCAAACAGGTGACTGTTTAGTGTCAGTCAAAAAGACTGACATGGCGTCACAGAGGAACAAATAACCTTCTGACGCCTTGTCAGTCAAATACAACTGACATCAGCTGATAGTATATCCATTTTTTGACATTTAGATGAACCAATCAGTATAAATTACGTCACAGTCAGGTTAGTACTGCCTCCAATAGATGGTGCAGCATGAGTGGGAAATCTGTCGTCTAGTCGCCTGGCGTAAGCTGGCACAACACTGTCAGTCTTCAACGACTGACACAGCATCAATGGTATATAGTCAGTTAAAAATTACCTACATAGCGATTACGGAAACTATTGAAAAATTAACCGGCGGTTAAAGTGTTAAGTATAAACACCCAACATTATTACTGAGATTAAGAAAGATGTACAACCTTTTCAATATTATAAACATCTTTATTTACATTGTAACAGCTGTTTTACATTTTTACACGTAGTTGTATAAAGAAAAAAATATATAGAAAAAGTGTTATTAATTGTTAACTTGCATCAATAGGATAAACGCCAAAGATACAAAACAAACAGGTTTATTTATTTACAAAACAACTGATATTAATTTACTAAAATTAACCCAATGTTATCCTTATGGAACCATCTTTTAGGGGCTTTTTCTACCACTTAGGAGTATTTTATCTAGATGAAAATATTTTAGTTTTTCTATTTAGCCTACAACAAACACTTGTACCAAATTTAAGCTCTGTACGATTTAGCGAAGTGGGAGAATTAGTGATGTGTGAGTGAGGGCTTTCTCTTTTTTATATAGAGATTAATCTGTGATGACTTAGGTGGAAGCAGGCTACTTCAGTTTTTTTGATAGGTTAGGATTCAGCTTCCAGATTCTAAAATATTCTTTGAGAGTTGCAAGATCACTTGTGATTGTTTCTTCAGTAGCTGTTAAGTCTTTGTGTTGATTAACTTAAGACTAATATCTTCTGCATAAATAAGTTTTCTAGACTTAGTGATTGGGATGTCAGCAGTATAAACATTAAATAAAATTGGTTGAAATACGGACCCCTGTGGTAGAGCATCCTTCAACTGTCTAAAAGAGCTTTCTTCATGACTGAGATAAACTTTAATTAGCCTGGCACTTACTAAGCATCAACTCGAGATGTCACTAAAGAAAGGGACAGCGAAGGAGGCTGTAGAACTTTAATAACAAGCCTTTGCCCCATATTGTGTCATAAGCCGCTGTGAGATCAACAAAAGCTGCGGATGTTTTTAACTTTGTTTCAAACTCATTGTCGATAAATGATGTCAGAGCCAGGTTCTGGTTACTACAACTTCGGCCAGGGCGAAAACCAGCTTGCTCAACTGGAACATTAGAATTGAGAATGGGTGATATTCTGTTGTTTAACAGTTTTTCCAGCAACAAATAAAAAACACTAAGAAGAGATATTGGGTGATAACTTTTCATTCATTCAGGGTCTTTGCCAGGCTTCACAACTGCTACTACTTTTGGACGCTTAAATGCTTTTGGCAAATTGCCTGTAGCTATATCTTATTATAGACAGTTTGAAGCCATTGTTTCACTTTGCTACCAGCATGCATCAGAAATTCTGGAAAGATACCATCAAGACCGGCTGCTTTCCCTGCTGGTATAGCAGAAATCGCCGTATACCAGCGAACTGTAGTTTCTGACATTTTGATTTCCACGAAAAAGATATCACCATCAGAGCTCTTGACACATTGTCCATGTCATTCTTTACGTAAGTTGCAATACCATACACCTTATGCCCAATGGAATCAACAAGTCTGTATCCAGGAATATTGCCTCTTGCACTACTATTATCTTTGATATATGTCTCTTGGAGTGCAAGGATATCAACATTGTTTTTTACAAGAACCCTACTGATGCACTTACTCTTTGCCTTGCTTAAGTCTCTTTCTCCATGAAATTTCTGGAGACTTCCAGTGGTGTCAGTTGGCTCTTTTTACTTTCATTTAGCTTGTAAAGCACATGCTTGTCAGAAGGATAGCGGGCTGACTTCGATAAGCTGACTATCCGTTTAACTATATTAGAAGCCTTCGGGTGTAGCACTCCTCTTTGATTTGGAAATTTACCAGTGGAGAGTTTCATTAAAAGTAACCACGCTTTTCTACTGCTATGGGTAAAGTTTATTTCTTCAACAGTTTTAACCCATTTTTCTCTCCTGGGGCTGTCTAGAGAGTGCAGCAGCAGATTAGCTGTGTTGGAGTTTTCTATGGCATTAAACTCTTTGTATAGGTCATCTAATTCCTTACTCCATCCTGGTATATACTCCTTTCTTATCCTCTTGGTATGCAAGCCTTAGCAACGGACAAGATTAAGCTTGTGAAACAATTGTAATTTCTTATTGTAGGAGGAATTAACCTGATGCTATCATCAAGCCTGGTAGTAAAGGCCTTCCAGTGTGCTTTATTGAAATTCCATCTAGGCCTTGGAAAATATCAAATTATGAGAATTTGGATTCCCAATGTACCAGCACGGACTATGTTGAGAGTGGGAAAAAGCATCAAGAACTTTCCTAATTTGTTTTGGGCTTGATGATCGTTCACATGAGCAGAAGCTTAAGTCGGGGGAGTAACTTCGACGCCAGCGAGCAGAATAAAAAGTTGCTGATTCTTTAGCATCAAAGATCAGGAAAAGTTCATTTCAGCCCAGTCAGCAAACTTTCTACCATTCTCATCATCGGTGTTATAGCGCCATTGGCTATGGTGACTGTTGAAGTCCCCCACATAGAGGACAGGGTGTTCAAAACTTGGCAAAATTCTATCGTCAGGTCACTGGATATCAGGAGGCTTATAAACAATAACTACTGTAGTTTCTGACATTTTGATTTCCAAGACAAAGATATCACCATCAGAGCTCTTGACACATTGTCCATGTCAATCTTTATGTAAGTTGCAATACCATACACCTTATGCCCAATGGAATCAACAAGTCTGTATCCAGGAATATTGCCTCTTGCACTACTATTATCTTCGATATATGTCTCTTGGAGTGCAAGGACATCAACATTGTTTTTTACAAGAACCCTACTGATGCACTTACTCTTTGCCTTGCTTAAGCCCTCAGCGTTAAAATGGACTACATTTAACCCTTCGTGAGCTTATGCCGATTATATACGCAAACATTTTTCTCCGTGCGAGCGGTGTGTGTATATAAACACACACTGTTTTTAGCTCTACAAGTGTTTGCCAGGAATACCCGTCATATGAAATTTGAGTTTGCATGTGATTCCCACCCTGCCTACCAAGGTCACATGCAATTCGTTATTAGTCATACTACACCCTCCACCCAATGGCCAATACCATTGCTGACTTCCCCCTTCCCATCCCTTCTCTACTCTCTCCGACCCTCCTCTCTCTCTAAAACTTGTGTCATTGTTAGTCCAGCGTCCAGTGCTTCATCTGCTGCATTCCGCGTTGCACACTTTGTTTACTTAGACACGAGTTGCTTCGGCTTATGAATTCGATTTGTTTTATTTATTTTATTTATGTAGTTTAGTTCTGCTTACTTTTGCAAAACCTGCCAGGAAAAGCCTCACCTGCATTCAGAACTTGCTTTAAGGCATATCATACTAAAGAGAAATATGATTGAATACAGTTATAATATCATGTTTAGTCATTAGACTATACAATAAAGTGAAATTAATAACTAATTAGTATTTTACTTCAAACTTACCTAACAACTGATTTTAGTAAAACAAGCTAATGACGGGTAAAAATGTACAAAACAATATCCCTTAGAGCTAATGACATGTATATATGCAAGTATTATTTTTGGAATGGAAAAAAATGTTTAAAAAATTGTTTCGGCCAAATATTATTTCATTTTGCATATAATAGTTGATTTTGAAGCATAATACTATATATTGGTAACAAATGTAGTAGTGACCCAATCAAGTTTCATATATGCTTACGTTAAGAATATAAATTAGCTCGCGAAGGGTTAAAACAAAACCTATTATTTTGAAATGAACTTGGACCTAAAAAGGGCCTTTTTTTATTTTGTGTGGTAGCTTGCATAGTTGGGAGATCACAAATTTGTGGCAGTCCACCTACCAGATTAGTTGCTTGTTTAGAACTACCCAGGGGATACGTACAGTTTTAAAGCTTTGCTGTGGACGCGAACAACTTCATCCCCCCACCTAGCTAGGGATTAGCTAGCATAAATAGAATCAGTGAGGCAGGTCTTAAATGGCTTAACACATTGGATTTAGGTCTGTGACAGGAGATCACTTTACATTTTTATTTCTATTAATATCTAGTGACTTTTGGAGTTTTTCCTAGTTAAAGACAGCTTTTATATAAGTTTAAAATTAAAAAAATGATAGCTGACAAAAACCATAAGCTATGTATATATAATCTGTGATGAATATTAAAACAAATTAAAATCAGCTTTGATTGTGATAAAATAATGAGCCTATAACCAGTTAGTCAAATCATTTTAATACAAAAATCAATCAGTCAAAAACACTTTTCTTAAAAATCTAACGTTTTAGTTAAAAATAAATCAGACCAAAATCCTGAGCTAACTTTTAGTCTATTAAATGATAAAAGGCCCGATGAACACTGTGATTAAGACAATTATAGAAGGAATGACAGACACAGAAGTATTCCTATGTTTAACACAAACACTGTTTATTTCTTGGAGTTTTTTATAATTGTTGACATATGAGTATCCAGAATCATTCGGCAGAATCAGACCCTTAGAGGAATCCTGAAATCAAATACAATTACATAGCTATACTATACTGAAAACAATCTATAGATTATTGCAAGAGCTTGATTTTACTTTTATTGTTAAGAATCTTATGTGTAACATGAATGTTACCATTTATATAAATACAGTATGAGTGTGGATTATCTGTGTAGTCTGGTTACTAAGTGTTGATGGAACTCCATGCTCCTGGACTCTACAAGAAATTATTTCATGAGATGTATTATCAAAGGCACCCTCAATGTATAGAAAAGCACAGAGAGCAACCTCCATTTTCTCTAATGAGTTTACTCTTTGTGTTTTTCTATACTACTAATATAACCTAACTCCATAAGTCTTGAAAAGTCAGCACAAATTCCCCTCCCTCAGAGATATCTATTATTCTAATAATCATATTATGAAAGCCAATGCAGAACCTGAACTTTAGAATTTATT
>JAQJVL010010743.1:0-11148 GCA_035578905.1 Stictocephala bisonia
TATTTGGTTTAAATCTTGCGATCTTTGAGTTTAAATCATGCGATCTTTGAGTTTCAATCTTGCGATCTTTTAGTTTCAAACTTGCTATCATTGAATTTCAATCTTGCGATCTTCGAGTTTCAATCTTGCGATCTTTGAGTTGCACAATCTTGCGATCTTTGAGTTTCAATCTTGTGATCTTTGAGTTTCAATCTTGCGATCTTTGAGTTTCAATATTGCGATCTTTGAGTTTCAATCTTGCGATCTTTGAGTTTTAATCTTGCTATCTTTAAGTTTCAATCTTGCGATCTTTGAGTTTCAATCTTGCGATTTTTGAGTTTCAATCTTGCGATCTTTTAGTTTCAATCTTGCGATCTTTGAGTTTCAATCTTGCGATCTTTTAGTTTCAATCTTGCGATCTTTGAGTTTCAATCTTGCGATCTTTGAGTTTCAATCTTGCGATCCTTGAGTTTCAATCGTTCGATCTTTGAGTTTCAATCTTGCGATCTTTGAGTTTCAATCGTTCGATCTTTGAGTTTTTATCTTGCGATCTTTGAGTTTCAATCTTGCAATCTTTAAGTTTCAATCTTGCAATCTTTGTGATTCAATCTTGCTATCTTTGAGTTTGAATCTTGCAATCTTTGAGTTTCAATCTTGCCATTTTTGAGTTTCAATCTTGCGATCTTTGAGTTTCAATTTTGCGATCTTTGAGTTTCAATCTAGCGATCCTTGAGTTTCAATCTTGCGATCTTTGAGTTTCAATCTTGCGATCTTTGAGTTTCAATCTTGCGATCTTTGAGTTTCAATCGTTCGATCTTTGAGTTTCAATCTTGCGATCTTTGAATTTCAATCTTGTGATCTTTGAGTTTCAATCTTGCGATCTTTGGGTTTCAATCTTGCGATCTTTGAGTTTCAATCTTGCGATCTTTGAGTTTCAATCTTGCGATCCTTGAGTTTCAATCGTTCGATCTTTGAGTTTTAATCTTGCGATCTTTAAGTTTCAATCGTTCGATCTTTGAGTCTTAATCTTGCGATCTTTGAGTTTCAATCTTGCAATCTTTAAGTTTCAATCTTGCAATCTTTGAGAAGTCAATCTTGCTATCTTTGAGTTTGAATTTGCAATCTTTGAGTTTCAATCTTGCGATCTTTGAGTTTAAATTTTGCGATCTTTGAGTTTCAATCTTGCGATCTTTGAGTTTCAATCTTGCGATCTTTGAGTTTCAATCGTTCGATCTTTGAGTTTTAATCTTGTGATCTTTGAGTTTCAATCTTGCAATCTTTAAGTTTCAATCTTGCAATCTTTGAGATTCAATCTTGCTATCTTTGAGTTTCAATCTTGCAATCTTTGAGTTTCAATCTTGCCATGCCATTTTTGAGTTTCAATCTTGCGATCTTTGAGTTTCAATTTTGCGATCTTTGCGTTTCCAATCTTGCGACTCCTTTTGAGTTTCAATCTGCGATCTCCTTGAGTTTCAATCGTTCGATCTTTGAGTTTCAATCTTGCGATCTTTGAATTTCAATCTTGTGATCTTTGAGTTTTAATCTTGCGATTTTTGAGTTTTAATCATGCGATCTTTGAGTTTCAAACTTGCTATCTTTGAGTTTCAATCTTGCTATCTTTGAGTTTAAATCTTGCGAACTTTGAGTTTCAATCTTGCAATCTTTGATTTTAAATCTTGCGATCTTTGAGTTTCAGTCTTGCGATCTTTGAGTTCTAATCTTGCCATCTTTGAGTTTCAATTTTGCGATCTTTGAGTTTTAAACTTGCGATCTTAGTGGTTAAATCTTGCGATCTTTGAGTTTCAATCTTGCAATCTGACACGTCTGTCCGCATAAAACTTTGCTAGCTCAGGGAGAAGGGGTGGGGTTCTTCTAAGAGACAGGCCAAGTATAAGGGAAACGTTTTTAGTAGTTATCACCCAAATAAATGTTTCCAAGTTCATCAATATTAGTAGCAGCGGATCAGGGCGCGACCGTTGTTGACTAAGAATGGCAGGGACTCAAAAGGAAACTTTCCTTCAGGTGTAAGATGTATGATGATTGTTAAAGTTCCCGTTTCTAAGCACTATATCCATGTAATTTATGTAAATAAATAGTTCTTCCCTGTGGTTAGCCAGGAGTTTTAAACAAAGAAACTGTTGTAAATAAACACAAACTACCTTAAAAACAAAACCAAAACAATAATAAATACTTATCCTCGTCACAAATTTAAAAACACAACAGCCATGTTAGTGTGAAATGAAAAACTGAACTCTTTTTCTTCCCCAAACCATAACTTATTGTTGAACTGAAACAAATGTTAGGAAATACATATGATAAATTAAGGTAAAATAAATAACAGCTGTCGTTCTGTTTACAAATCGATTCGTTCCCACATAACAACTGTTTACCTCAAAGTCTTGACTGTAATACAACTCCTGCACAGCAAAAATTGAAATGTCACAAACACCTCCCCTTCTCTTAGAAAATTTCCCAAATTTTCTTATCCTGAACATACTTCTTCAGATCAGTGACATGCAGTTACCAAGTGCTTTTCCTTTTAGATCGGCCAAGAGAAATATACTAAACTTGAGGTTTTTCCGTGTCACACGAAGTGGTCACATAAAGGGGGTGCCAAACCTCGCCGAAAAGTGTTTAGAAAGCATCCGACTGGAGGGTAATTTCTTTTTAGCACAAGGTCATTACTTTTTAAACTATACGTGCGTTCTCCTCGCCTATGTATCGTACCTCTTGGCATTCCTTTCATATGCGCTTCCTTAAGTCTGTCAGAAACTTCTTGGTAGAAACCTTTTAGCTCCTTCAATTTTTCCCATATTGCTGCCAATCTTCATATCTGGAGTATCCCCATCTTTGCTAGAACCTCGAAACCCGGACCGGATTAATGGCAAGTTCCTCCCAAAATTTAAGAACGCTATCGCGCACGCGCGCGGACGCGCTCGCGCTGCGACTGTGATCGTAGCACGCTGTGCGCCAAGCAACAACCAATCTCTGTGGAATTTATTTGTCCCAAAAGTTGATTGTCCTTCGACATAAGCTCGTAGCATAGGTACAGATCTGTCACGTGGTGTGTGTGTGAGCAGGGTTTGCACTGAGGATGTCGGCTGGCATTAAGCATGTATCTTATCAGTTATAACTCCTTGCTAATTGGGTCACAGGTTCTTCCAATATATTCTGAGGTTATCGCAATATGATATATTTTGGTATCCCAAACATTAGAAATACATCATTTTCCAGGTGTTGCGCTTAGAAGTTTGGCTGTAGCTGCTCTAGAGGACGTAAAATTTTAAATTTTGTAAATGTGTCCGTAACAACAGAGAGATATTGATTCCGTTTCATGGATCGAGGGAGAGGCCCCACATGAGATCAGCAGCCAAAACATCTTGAAAGGTGCATCCACACCACGGTAACTGCCCTCATGCCAGCTGTGGCCTGTTGTTGGTCATATTTGGTTACATTGCAAACGGGACATTTTGAAATATTGGAAGCAATGTCCCTTCCTCATCTTCGGCCAATAGAAAAACTGTTGCATCCTCTTGAGGTCTTCAATACGCCTTGGTGTCCACATCGCGCGGGTGGGGCGTGGCAGCCTTCAATCGCCAGTAGATCGCAATTTCTTTAGGTAGGTACCAGTCGCCAAGTATCTTCATCGAGTGATGGGTCAAGCCCTTCAACTTACTTCCAAGTGCTTACCTTCAATCGCCACTGACGATAACTGTCACATTGCTCTCTTAATCTTTTCAACACGATTGTTGTACCACCGAACTTTCACCTCATTGTGAGTATTTCCATAACTGCAAAACAGTAGGCTGTTTGGGCTTTTCTCCTCTTCAGAAATAGGCATGGAGCGGGACAACATATTGGGACAATATTTTCCTTACCCTTACCGATGGATAGTTGAAAATCATAAGATTTGCAAACGTGTAGCCATCTAGCTAAAAGGTCAGATCAACCGGATCTTTAAGGTTAATTTAACCACAAACAAACTATTAGTGATCAGTGATCACTGTGACCGAGGTGTCTTCAAAGTACGGTCTGAATTTCTCAATGGCCCAGATTACAAGCTAGGCACTCGCGCCTCAGTAGCAGAGTAGTTCTGCTTTGTCTTGTTTGTGTTCGGTGGCATACGCAAACCACAACCTCGCCTTGTCCACGACTCTGGGCTAAGGACGGCTCCCAGACCCCCTAGCTGAAGCATCGCATGAGGGATAATGAATGGTTTAGTGAAGTCAGGGCTTTCATGTCAGATTGGAGCAGAGATTTGAAACAAGCCTTAATGTCCTTGAATGCTTGGTCAGCCTCTTGGGTCACTCAAATTTTGAAAACGTTTTCTGAGGAGAGACGTGAGTGGGGTACAATCTGCTGGCAACTCTGGAATAAATCTCTATACCAGATGCGTTCCACACACTTGGCGGACTTCCTTCTGATTATTAGAACTGGAAGGTCCTCATTGGGCACACGCGTCACCTTCTCTGGGTCGACGTGTAGACCCTCTTTACTAACTACATAGCCAGGTATTTAACTCACTTCTACAAAATTTACATTTTTCTTGATTCAAGGTAAGGTTTAGCTTCACGGACTCGCTTAAATAATTCAGACAATATATCTAGAAGCTCTGAAAGTGGGGTGTGACTTATCAATTATGTATCAAATAGACAAAACACGTATGGCTCTAAAGTCTGGATACTTAGACATTGTCCACGAATTCTTTGTGCCCATGTAGCGGGCTTTGCACCACAAAGTCCAAAGTGGGCATTACGTGTCGAAATGAAACAGGCCTTTCCGGGAATTGTAAAGGTAGTTTTTTCCTTGACTACTCCTTTAAAGTGGGAATTTGCCAGTAGGCATGACGTATGTCCAGACTGGAAGTAAATTGGCATCCCTTAAGTCTGTATGGATGGAGGTTACGTTTGGCAACGGTAAATAGCGTCCTTTTACTTACTGCATTAACCTTGCGAAACTCGCAACAAACCCACCTCTTTTGAGCCATCCTGGCTTATCGATTACAGAAGATCGGAGGAAGACCATTCACTCTTAGATGGCTCTATACACCCAATTCTAACATTTGAGCAATTCCTTGTCTATAAGCGCTTGTCTGGATGGTGACTACCGGTAAATACCGTTCGTTTAATTGCTGGTGGAGGGGGAATCTCCCGTGTCGATAACATGCTGAACTCGATCAGTGCGGCCTAATACTTTAGGTTCGTCCTGAAAAAAGCCGTCCACAATTTCATTCAACCTTAGCCTTTTCCGTCTATAGGATAGATGCTCTCGGATTGATTACCATCAACAGAGCTACAAAATGCTGTACGCAGTTTATTTGCAAAATGCCACTCCCTATTGTGACAGTCAGCAACAAATATGCATGGCTTCCCAAAAGTCATTGCCTAATATCAAGGACTGATGTAAAGTTGGCACACAAAAACCTTCAAAGGTCGTCCTTCCTTTCAAGTGATAGGTTAAGACACGTACCCACTTACCTCATGACGCTGGGCATCCGCTGTTTCTACAATTTATCATTGTCAAGTGAAGATGGCAGGGTAGAAGTATCAATAATCCACATCCCATCTTTCTGCCCAAAAATGGTATTGCGAGGCTCATGAATCCAACAAAGCAGTTAGTCTTTTTGCCAAACACACGGACAGATAAGTACGGCCTAGAGATCATTTGATTAGGTTCTTAAATCAAATAACTTAATTTGGTTAGTTAGTGGAATGTTTCTGGGAATCAGCTTCAATTACTTCACTGATTCCTCTTGCTCTGCAGTTTTTTGGACGGGCAGAAACACAGTTCTTTTTAAGGGTATCTTCCTTTTCCTCAGCCATAGCAAAATTTCCTCCTGGGCCTAGACATCTTTGAACAGGTGACAAACTGTTCCACCAATTCCAACAGGTGATGTCAGAATGGCTACCAGAGAATTTATGTTGCACGGTAGTAGCTACTCTATCTGTGACCACTCTTATTTCCGATGAGGTTCCAGTAAGCTTAGAGCTCGTTCCAATGAGATTCAATCCTGGGTGAAGGTTCTAGGCCGTTGAGTTCGCAATGCGACCTGCTTCTGCTCGACGTCCCATAAAACGCAGATCATCTAGACTCTTAATTTCAAACAATGCAAGTCTGTCACTGCGCTGTGGGTGCAAATTAATTAAAGATCTGGGCCAGGACGAGGTCGATTCTGGAATCCGGACAGATAGCCTACCGTTCTATGCCTTCCGATAGTGCCAATGTACAGGTCCATAGAGTCTTGGTTCTCTTATACTCTGTTGAAAATTTCTGCTGAAGTCGGAAGTCCGTAGTACGGGGGCTGAAATACCTCTGCCAGTTACCTAGATACTGTGTCCATGGAGTGAATCCTACTGGTAGAAGCTCTGTACCAAAACAAGAGCGGTGCCAGAGAATACGATCAACAAGCTGGATTCAAAAAGTTCACTATGAGTAACTCCGCGAGCTCTGCACAGTTCCTCAACACGTTCCTAAAAGGCAGCAACACTAGATCCATTATTGTCAAAACTTGATTCCCCACTTGTAAACAGGAACTTACTTAGGACGCGACCCAGGACCAGAAGTTTCCCTGCCAGGATTGGGATACATTACTTCCTCAACATGCGCAGAATTTGAGCTGGTTAACTACCCGCAGACCCTTTCCTAATTTCAGTAGGTGGCTGAGCCGCTGTACAGGGTTAAATTTTGTTCCATTTTTAGCCATCTGAACGAAGACTAAGAATACGACGTGCAGTCAAAACATTGGCCACAGCATTACTATTCGCCTTTCTTCCCACAATCAGTGTGGACGGTTGCTGACAGATGAGTAGAAGGAATGGACAACCTTAGCGTATCTTTTTTTTCACCTGTTGCCTTTCCCACCTGAAAACTGGGCCTTAAGAGGAGGCTATTATTTCCTTTGTTTTAGCTTGTAACTTCCGATTTGTCACTCTCTGGTCGTTGTCTGCTTCTGCAGCAACTGGAAATCCTGACCAATCCCGCATATAGAGATGAAACAAGCGAGCAAGCTTTACGGTGGTATTCATTGTCATTAAAATTACCCTCATAGTCAACAACAAAAGTCGATAAGTCTTGAAGCTTTTCCTACTTTCCTCCAAGCTCCTGCGCAACATCTAGGAATTGACCAACAGCTACACTAATTTCCTCATTATTAGCCATGCTTTGCTGTGTAGTTCGCCTTCTAAGTTCATTGCATTTATCAGTATTTAAACCTCTGATTTAAAGTTTCATATCTAACTCATGCTTGCAAAGATAATACACTTCCATGTTTATAATTGACACAAGTTCCAGGAGTGAATAGAAAAATTGCATATACTTTTTACAAGACACTTATATAAAAAACACAAGACCCTATATGCTTTTAAAAAAAAATCTGATAGGATATTCTTAATTCTTCTTTATGTTCCAAAATCTAATAGCATATGGCCCCACGTTGGGCTCCAGTTGACCACGCCTGTCGCATTAAAACTTTGCTAGCTCAGGGAGAAGGAATGGGGTTCTTCTAAGAGACAGGCCAAGTATAAGGGAAACGTTTTTAGTAGTTATCACCCAAATAAATGTTTCCAAGTTCATAAATAGTAGCCAGGGATTAGGGCGCCACCTTGTTGACCTAAGAATGGCAGGACTCCAACAAGGAAACTTTCCTGCAGGTGTAAGATGTACTGATGATTGTAAAAGTTCCGTTCTAGCACTATATCATGAATTATGTAAATAAATAGTTCTCCCTGTGGTTAGCCAGGAGTTTAAAACAAAAGAAAACTGTTAAACTAAACACAAACTACCTAAAAACAAAACAAAACAAAATAAATACTTATCCTCGTCACAAAATTTAAAAACACAACATGTTAGTGTGAACTGAAAAACTGAACTCTTTTCTTCCCAAAACATAACTTATTGTTGAACAGAAAACAAATGTTAGAAACATACATATGAATAAATTAAGTTAAAATAAATAACAGCTGATCGTCTGTTTACAAATCGATCGTTCACACATAACAACTGTTTACCTCAAAGTCTTGACTGTAATACATCTCCATGCACAGCAAAAATTGAAATGTCACAAATCTCTAAATTTCAATCTTGCGATCTTTGAGTTTTAATCTTGCGATATTTGAGTTTTAATCTTGTGATCTTTTGGTTTCAATCTTGCGATCTTTGAGTTTCAATCTTGCGATCTTTGAATTTCAATCCTGCATTCTTTGAGTTTCAATCTTGCGATCTTTTAGTTTCATTCTTGCGATCTTTGGGTTTCATTCTTGCGATCTTTGAGTTTCAATCTTGCGATCTTTGAGTTTGAATCTTGCGATCTTTGAGTTTCAATCATGCGATCTTTGAGTTTCAATCTTGCGAATTGAGTTTAAATCTTCCTATCTTTGAGTTTTATTCTTGCGATCTTTGAGTTTCAATCTTGCGATCTTTGAATTTCATTCTTGCCATCTATGAGTTTAAATCTTGCGATCTTTGAGTTTCAATCATGCGATCTTTGAGTTTCAATCTTGCGATCTTTGAGTTTCAATCTTGCGATCTTTGAGTTTCAATCGTTCGATCTTTGAGTTTCAATCTTGCGATCTTTGAATTTCAATCTCTTGATCTTTGAGTTTTAATCTTGCGATTTTTGAGTTTCAATCATGCGATCTTTGAGTTTCAAACTTGCTATCTTTGAGTTTCAATCTTGCTATCTTTGAGTTTAAATCTTGCGATCTTTGAGTTTCAATCTTGCTATCTTTGAATTTCAATCTTGCGATCTTCGAGTTTCAATCTTGCGATCTTTGAGTTTCAATCTTGCGATCTTTGAGTTTCAATCTTGTGATCTTTGAGTTTCAATCTTGCGATCTTTGAGTTTCAATCTTGTGATCTTTGAGTTTCAATCTTGCGATCTTTGAGGTTTAATCT
This sequence comes from Stictocephala bisonia, assembly GCA_035578905.1. Classification (NCBI taxonomy): domain Eukaryota; kingdom Metazoa; phylum Arthropoda; class Insecta; order Hemiptera; family Membracidae; genus Stictocephala; species Stictocephala bisonia. The sequence continues at coordinate 8,872 of JAQJVL010010743.1, forward strand.
TGCTATCTTTAAGTTTCAATCTTGCGATCTTTGAGTTTCAATCTTGCGATCTTTGAGTTTCAATCTTGGGATCTTTGAGATTCAATCTTGCGATCTTTGAGTTTCAATCTTGCGATCTTTTAGTTTCAATCTTGCGATCTTTGAGTTTCAATCTTGCGATCTTTGAGTTTCAATCTTGCGATCCTTGAGTTTCAATCGTTCGATCTTTGAGTTTCAATCTTGCGATCTTTGAGTTTCAATCGTTCGATCTTTGAGTTTTAATCTTGCGATCTTTGAGTTCCAATCTTGCAATCTTTAAGTTTTAATCTTGCAATCTTTGAGATTCAACCTTGCTATCTTTGAGTTTGAATCTTGCAATCTTTGAGTTTCAATCATGCCATTTTTGAGTTTCAATCTTGCGATCTTTGATTTTCAATTTTGCGATCTTTGAGTTTCAATCTTGCGATCTTTGAGTTTCAATCTTGCGATCTTTGAGTTTCAATCTTGCGATCTTTGAGTTTCAATCTTGCGATCTTTGAGTTTCAATCGTTCGATCTTTGAGTTTCAATCTTGCGATCTTTGAATTTCAATCTTGTGATCTTTGAGTTTCAATCTTGCGATCTTTGAGTTTCAATCTTGCGATCTTTGAGTTTCAATCTTGCGATTTTTGAGTTTCAATCTTGCGTACCTTGAGTTTCAATCGTTCGATCTTTAAGTTTTAATCTTGCGATCTTTAAATTTATTCAGCGCGCACGCTCGCTCGCGCGATTTTAATTCTTGCGATCTTGAGTTTCAACCCTCGCGCGCTTTTCGAGTTTCAATCTTGCATCTTTTATCAAGTTTTAATCTTGCATCTCGCACGCTCGCGAGATTCAGAATCCGCGGCACGCTCGACGCTCGCGGAATTTCAACTTGCGCTCCGCACGCCTCGCGCCTCGCTCCTCCCCCGCTCTCCTCTCGTTCGATCTTTGAGTTTTAATCTTGTGATCTTGAGTTTCATCTTGCAATCTTTAAGTTTCAATCTTGCAATCTTTGAGATTCAATCTTGCTATCTTTGAGGTTTCAATCTTGCTATCTTGAGTTTCAATCTTGCCATTTTTGAGTTTCAACTCTTGCGATCTTTGAGTTTCATCTCGCGGCGCGCGATTTTGAGTTTTCAATCTTGCCGATCTGTTGAGTTTCAATCTTGCGATCTTTGAGCTTCAATCGTTCGATCTTTGAGTTTCAATCTTGCGATCATTTGAATTTCAATCTTGTGGATCTTTGAGTTTTAATCTTGCGATTTTTGTGTTCTTAATCATGCGATCCTTTGAGTTTCAAACTTGCTATCTTTGAGTTTCTATTGCGGTTATCTTTGAGTTTTAAAGTCTTGCACGAACTTTGAGTTTCAAACTTGCAATCTTGTTTTTAAATCTTGCGATCTTTGAGTTTCATCTTGCGAATCTTTGAGTTCTATTCTTGCCATCTTTGAGTTTCAATTTTGCGATCTTTGAGTTTTAAAAACTTGCGATTCTTAGTGGTTAAATGTGTGTGTGTGTGTGTGTGTGTGTTTCAATCTTGCAATCTGACACGTTCTGTCCGCATAAAACTTTTGCTAGCTCAGGAGTAAGGAGGTGGGGGTTCTTCTAAGAGACAGGCCAAGTAGAAGGGAAACGTTTTTAGTAGTTATCACCACAAAATAGTAATGTTTCCAAGTTCATAAATAGTTGCCAGGGAATAGGCGCGCAGACCTTGTGTGACCTAAGAATGGCAGGACTCCAACAAGGAAACTTTCCTGCAGCTAGCTGTGTTGTTTGTTGTAAGATGTACTGGATGATTGTAAAAGTTCCGTTCTGGCACTATATCATGGAATTATGTAAATAAATAGTTCTCCCTGTGGTTAGTCAAGAGTTTACAAACAAAAGAAAACTGTTAAACTAAACACAATCCTACCTAAAAACAAAACAAAAACAAAATAAATATTATCCTCGTCACAAAATTTAAAAAACACAACATGTTAGTGTAACTGAAAAAATGAACTCTTTTCTTCCCAAAACTAACTATTGTTTGAACAGAAAACAAATGTTAGAAACATACATATGAATAAATTAAGTTAAAATAAAATAAAGCTGATCGTCTGTTTACAAATCGATCGTTCACACATAAACAACTGTTTACCTCAAAGTCTTGACTGTAATACATCTCCATGCACAGCAAAAATTGAAATGTGCCACAAATCTCTAAAATTTTCAATCTTGCGATATTTGAGTTTTTAATCTTGCGATATTTGAGTTTTAATTCTCTGTGATCTTTGGTTGT
>JAQJVL010010744.1:0-11149 GCA_035578905.1 Stictocephala bisonia
GTTGCATCAAGGAATTCGTTAAATTTAAGTTCGTTACAACGAGATTCTCCTGCCATTTATACATTTTTGAAATTATAAAAATTTTAACCATCACAATAGTCCAATAAACATCTATAAAACAACATATTAAACATAATATCAAAAGGGGATATATGTAACAAATTGGTTTATCCATTTCACATTATATAACATTTAACTATTTATATAAAATATACAAACATCAATCAAGAATAGAATTCAAAAATAATCTGTAAAATAGCTTTTTGGTGAATTTACATCTAATTCTGAAGAGGAATATTTAGATAACGTTGGATTAAAAGCTTACATTTACATACTTCTACACAATTGGTTAGTTAATGCAGACATAGATGGAAGTACAGTATTGATTTTATACAAACACAGAGAGAATGTTAATCCAATGCAACATGTTGTCTCTAATTATCAGCCGTTTTGAGGTTCAGTAGTGGAGCGCTAGTGTAGCCCCATGTAAATGTAATTCAGTTTGGTCTAGCAGTGGTGGCAACCTCACTCGATCAACTCACTGATTGAAACATATCTATTGTAAGTAATAAACAATTAAGTAGGCTTATAGAATCAAATATGCCAAATTTATTACAAGTAGGTTTCTTATTTAGTCACAAAGCTTATATTGTTCTCAAGACATAAACCTAAAAAGTAGAACCTGAATTTTGTTTCTCAGAATCAAAAGATAATTTATAATGAACTGAAATTACCCTTATTCTGTTTGCATTTATTGTACACTACTTTTTGAAACCTTTAATCAACAGTATATTTAACAGTATTGGTTAAAAATTTTTCTGGTCATCTGCTGTGCAAATAAGTCACCACTGGTAAAAATGTATTAAGTTTAGCTTTTCAATATGTAAGTATTAGATTTTACTTAAGCTAGACTTTTAGAGCTTAAGAATAGTAAAATTTGCAATCATTAAGAGTATATGGTCCTATAATAATTCATAATATGAATAATACATACTTGGGATTAACGATTGAAAATCATTAACGATTAAATTTAATCGTTACTTTTTCTATTAACTTTTTAACTTATTCGTTAGTTTTGGTAATGTTTAACTTCTAACTTTAACTAGTTGAAAATTTGGCTAACGGTTAAAGTAACTCAGTTAGTTTTTCAAATGTGATAAAAGTTGCAATTTGGTCTCAGGAATGTGGACTGGGGAGAAAGTATCTAAAACTCAGGTCAAAGACCGATTGTTTTCCTCATCCCCCAATTGTCACCGACAGGCAAGGTCACTGTTTTGAAGACGCACCTCCTCCCCTTTACTCACATTTTACTGCCTTATAAATAAAAAAAGGCGGACCAAACGAGTATACCATTGTTGTGGGATTGACTTGTGTCCCTGGGGTGATCATTTCACTTGACTAGTTTATGTTTAGGGATAAAGTTGAGATAGTCATTTAGTTATCTTGTTTTAAATCAACGTGTTGGGCCTAAGCTTGTTTATATTTCATAAACTCTAATACTGTAATTTTACCTGTTTACCCATCTATCTGTATAATTAATTAGGAAACTCAGTTGCATTTTGACGTTAATGCTCTCAATATTTGATTAATTGATCATTTATCTAAATTGTCCTGTTCAAAAGTAGTCGGGAAAAACCATTTAAATGATTAATCAAACCAACATTTACTCAAACGTTTACTTTATTTTAAATTAGGCTTACTAGGTAAAATCAATCCATTATATGATACCACGCAACAGAATAAACTATCTTCAAGATTGCAGAACATATTTCAAGTAACAATAATTGCTATATTTCGTTCTGTCTTCATTATTTTGCTATCGGCACCGTCGAAAAGAAAATATAATGATAATACTATCTTTAATATTAATAATATTATCAATGGTAATTAGTTTTGTATTTTTTAATGATTTAGATAGTTTTCATAATTTTTAATTAACTTATTTCACTAAGAATAAAACATGCACTCAGAACGGCATATTCTTAAACATCTAATAAACGTAATTGCTTATCGAAAATAATATGAATAGATCTGCTTTCACTCACATATAGTAGAGTGAGTATATTTTGTTCAGTTTTTGTTTACCGCTGATCCCCACACTTTCTTATCAGTGACCCTTCCTTATCATCTCCAGCCTGATAAAAATCACCTGGAGTCAACATGACACGGTATTATTTGGCCTTTCTTATTATCTGCGCCAATAAAAAAAAATGTTTTGCTATCGTGAATTTCCTATAAGATAGTTATTGATTTTTAAAGTATAGCATAAAATGTAAAACTTTAATTTCAAAGACATGTCAGTTTTTGTTAATAATTTTATAAATTAAATTAAATATTTAATTTTTAAGATTTCGGACAGTTATATAACAAAAAATACTGTATAAATTGCTAGAGTCTAATTAATAGTATTGTGCAATAATGTATCATAAATAGGCATATTTACCTAAAATATTATAAATAATAAAAGATAATACAGGTTCAGTATTTGTTTATGTATATTTTAATGTACCAAAACTAACTTTTAACTGTACCAAAACTAACTTTTAACTTTCAACTTCAGTTAATTTTCTAATAATTTATCTTTAATCAGTTAGTTTCAATTTATTCTAACTTTTAACTTCAATTAGTTACTTTTTTAGAGTAACTTATTCAGTTAAAAAAATCATCAACTTTCTCAAGTATGATAATAATATCCTTTAACTCGAACTTAATTTGAAACTGTTGTCTAATCTAATTTATATTAAATGTAAAATGCCTAAATAGAATATAGTATGACAATTAGCAAGGTTAGAACAATAAAGTCTTCTTTCACAACCATATGACAAATACTTCTTTAGGATAAAAATGTTTATAAAAATCTACTACAAGTTTTGATTATAAAATGTATTCAAATTAATAACAATAACATAATAGAGGAATGATAAATTCGACTTTTGAAACAATAAAAAAGATTTGGCCAGTGCACAAACACATAGGAAGCATTAAACAGAAATATTTTCATAAAAAAGATAGACAGATGGTAGTTCAGTCAGAGAATAAATCTTAAAGGACCGAAACAGAAAGAAACGAAAAAGAAAACAACATAGAAAGAGAATAAAACCTGTCTGGGCTTTCAACAAACAGTCATGATCAATTTTAAAAAATCACCACATGATCAATTAATTTAAATATAGTATTACTAATAGATGATATAACAGACAAAAGATAATTATTGGCCTATTAATCATGTTATATAAAAAACAGTTTAGTACCAAACCAAGAACAAAACACAACAATATTCTCCACTCGTAAATTCAATAACAACATTTCCTCACCTTCAGTCGTTTTTATAGGGATGCTATCCAAAGCGTCGTGGACGTCTGCGATACATGTAGGGAGAGGTGGCACTTTACTTCTTTTTGCGTAGTTTAGGTTCCTCCGTATCCGATCCATGTCGTCTCTTGTCACTTTGCTACTGATATTTTCTCCTACAGACACGATTTCTTTTTTTATCACCTTTGCGGGCGGTTCAGTCAAAGTTTCTGTAGCCTTACGCTTTACACTGTTCGAAATACAATGCCGATGAAGGTTCGCACACGGCTCATGGTTATGCACACCAACAGCTTTAAATAATTCATCGCCGTTATCGTCCGTAAACAAATGCGCGGAACACTTTCTATCAGTACAACGCCACTTTTGACCACACGCTGTTCTCCTATTTTTCGAAAACTTAAAACCTTCAAAAACTAATAACTTGAAACCTCTCTCACTTAGCATAGAAAACATACTCGTAGTAGCACTGTTCTCACTCATAGTGACAGACTAAATGTGACGGACACGGTCGAACTGGGTCCACGGTCACAACATTTCTAAGCGGATTAGCGTCGACCCTCGAAGGGTCAGGGTTGAATTGGGCCCCTGGTCAGTTAGGGACACGGTTGAACTGGGCCCACGGTCACAACTTTCAAAGCGGATTATCGCCCGTCAGGGTTGAATTGGGGCCCTGGTCAGTTAGAAAGCATTTATCATTAGCTAGGTGATCGGGCAACATTAGTTTTGTTGAGCGATCGGAAATTCGTTTTTATTGTAATGTATGATAAAATTAAAAACTAAAACCTAATATAAGGACATAAATATAATGAAACTAAATAAAATAAAATACTAAAACATAAACAGATATAACATTCATTAAAAATACTGTATAATAATCTTTTAAGTATTATTTAAACTTACGAATAATGCTACTCAATAACGTAATGTGATCAATATCTTTTTCAACGAAACATTTTAAAATTTTTAGGATGATGATATAAATGCTCCGATGTTCATTTACAGTATGACTGCTGTAGATATGTTATCCGCTCGTATATTAACCCCATGCCCCGACCAATAACACAGGACAGTGAGGACAATATAAGCAGCGGCCTTTCCGGCCTTGTCAATTTTTTTTTTTAAGTTTTATGTTTTTTTAAGTTTTATGTTATGTATTTTTGGGGGTTTTGCTGAATTTTTCTTGCCAAGTAGGTAGTTATTTTTTATACTAGCTGACGGTCTTTATGAAATGTAATCTAGATATTTTTTAGCGGTGTATTCCTTCTGCAAATTTTCCAGAAGCTGAAGTCTTTTCTTGTACCGGTTGTTTGTGATTTTTCGAGGAGCTGCTGAGCTTCGGATGCCAATATAGGTATCAATCTGGACACTCTTGATTGCTTCAATGAATACGAAAATGTTTGGATGGGGATGATAAAAATGTCTTCCAAATTTAGCATGAAACGACTCACACGCATTGGTTGTCCTGTCTGATGAAGTTGACGACGATGCCCATAGACTAGGAGGGAATGGAGAGCTGCTATCAAGGTAGTTCTACTAGGTAGTTGGAGAAATCTTCGACGTTTGGGGGTTGGATGGACATAAGGGTCTTCTACAAATGCATCCTCCACCTCTCTGGCGTCCAACAAACTTAGCCCAAATATCCAATGCAACCACTTTCCAGCCTCTGAAGTTTCACTTCTGTACTCTATACTTAATCCAAGGTGCTGGATCTTTCTCCACCAAGCTTGGGTTAGATGGAATCTACATCCTCTCAATTTTGATTGAGGCCAAGATGACCGGACAGCATTTTGAATAGCGATTTCAAAATCAACTGTGACTTGTTTTTGGGTTAAAGAGGATATCGTACTCTTCAAACTTTACCTTAAGGTGATCAAATAAACTTGTATATGTTTCTTCTGTCTTGTTTGGTAGTAAACAAAATATCAGTGGAACGTAGTTGCCATTGTTTACACCGTGGATGGTGAAAAATTGATAAAAATATTTAGGTGCATAGGTAAAAGTACCATCCATGAAAATATTGTCAATATTTGCAAGGTATTCTAAGTTCCTCTTGGAACAAAACACAACAATATTCTCCACTCGTAAATTCAATAACAACATTTCCTCACCTTCAGTCGTTTTTATAGGGATGCTATCCAAAGCGTCGTGGACGTCTGCGATACATGTAGGGAGAGGTGGCACTTTACTTCTTTTTGCGTAGTTTAGGTTCCTCCGTATCCGATCCATGTCGTCTCTTGTCACTTTGCTACTGATATTTTCTCCTACAGACACGATTTCTTTTTTTATCACCTTTGCGGGCGGTTCAGTCAAAGTTTCTGTAGCCTTACGCTTTACACTGTTCGAAATACAATGCCGATGAAGGTTCGCACACGGCTCATGGTTATGCACACCTACAGCTTTAAATAATTCATCGCCGTTATTGTCCGTAAACAAATGCGCGGAACACTTTCTATCAGTACAACGCCACTTTTGACCACACCCTGTTCTCCTATTTTTCGAAAACTTAAAACCTTCAAAAACTAATAACTTGAAACCTCTCTCACTTAGCATAGAAAACATAGTAGCACTGTTCTCACTCATAGTGACAGACTAAATGTGACAAGATGTGCTAGAAGAGATTGTGGGGTTTGGCATTCCTGGAAAATCCAGGGTGGAAGGGGTTGGGCCGTTGACCCAGCCAGCGGATGGCAGAGCTGGAAATTCCGGATTCCATTACGCGTCCATTTTTGTCAACCCTAAAACGGTGGCATGCTAAAACCGTACCAACGGCCACAGGGCAATGGTGTGGTCAGGGGTTTTAGCATTTTGTGCATATATATAACAAAAAATATTATTACACGACTATATTTAGAAAGACATAAAAAGAAAATGTTTCAGTCGTCTAAAAGAGACGTTTGACCACCATCTGACCATAATCTAAAATGTTACACAAAACTAAAACCAAGTTGGATGGGAGCAATCAAATTTTTAATTAGATACTGCCTCCGACCTGACCATGGGCCCAGTTCAACCGTCCCTTTTAATGACCCTAACAGACCGTGGGCCCAATTCGACACTGCCTCCGAACTGACTATGGGCCCAATTCAACCGTCCTTTTAACGACCCTAACTGACCATGGGCTCAATTCGACATCACCCTTCTGAACAGATTTCATGGAGAGTTAATTCCAATCATAACTCCTCGTTAAAATTGTTGCTGCCTTTCAAGAGTCTCCAGAGGCTGTCAGCCATGTTGGTTTTTTTTAACATCCCATGAGGACAATGTTATTTTTTAACCATACATACAATCACGTGAATCCTAATTAAACAGTTATTATTTAACAGATTTTTTCCAAACAGATTGCATTTGATCAAGAATGAAATTGCTTGTTGGAATTGCTTTGCAAACTCCTGATTAGTTTTAAAGAAAAAATCATAGAAAATATTTAGTTTAAAATTTTTATTTTCTGCTAGTTTTCAAAAATTATAAAAAACAAACCCTATGTGCAATATGATAATGTTTAAAATTACACTACTTTTGGTCAATAAACAGCGAAAAATATGGATTCCCAAATAACATTGTTCTTATGGGATTAAAACCAACGTGGCTGACAGCCTCTGCAGTCTCCTAAAAACAAATATTTGTTCAGTCAAAAAGTGAGGATATTATATTGAAATTACTTATTTCTTTTTTACAAATACTTCATCACCTTTTTACTATTTATTTCAACAAGATTCTCCTATTTATTCTCTTTGCTTGAAGCTCCCTCTCATCCCTCTCCTTTTGTTTGAATCATCAATCCTGTTGACTTTGACAAAAATATCGGATTTTTTGGACGGGTAGAAAGTACATAATTAATTACCGGTTGTAAGTTATGTTAGATTCCTGTTGTGTTAATAAATAGGTTATGTTGGGATTGTTATGTAATGTTAGGTCTGGATAGGTTAAGTAAACTTAGGTTTTATTAAGTAAGGTTAACATAAAGTAATCTAAAAAATCAGCGTAACCTCACAAAATACAATCTCGGTTTTCTTCGTAGATGGTTCCCCTCCGGCAGCAGATAAACATCTAGCAGTTTGACGGTGCCGCGCAATGTTCGAAGCCTCAACAGTCACCCCGCACACTGGGCAAACTTTGTATTTTTTACCTTTACCATCTTCTATCGCGGATATATGTGGTAAATCTGAAGACGTCACTCGTGGTTTCCCGGCAGCAGATAAACATCTATCAGTTTTACGGTGCCGAGAAATGTTCGAAACCTCAACCGTCAATCCGCACACTTGACAAACTTTGAATTTTTTAATTTTGTTATCTTCCATCTCGGACGAATATGATAAATCGGAATATGTCACTTGTGAATCCCCAGCAGCAGATGAACATCTAGCAGTTTTAAGGCGCCGCGAAATGTTTGAAGAATCAATAGTCACACCGTAAACTGGGCAAACTTTGAGTTTTTTAACTTTATTATCATCCATCTCAGAGGTATGTGGTACATCAGAAGATGTCACTCGCAGTTTCCCGGCAGCAGATAAACATCTAGCAGTTTTACGGTGCCGCGAAATGTTCGAAGCCTCAACCATCAACCCGCACGCTGGGCAAACTTTGTGTTTTTTAACTTTGTTATCTGCAATCTCTGTGGTATGTGGTACAACGGAAGATGTCACTTGTAATTGCCCGGCAACAGATAAACATTTAGCAGTTTTAAGGTGGCGCGAAATGTTTGAAGAATCAATAGTCTTCCCGCATACCGGGCAAACTTTGGTTTTTCTAATTGTATTATCTGCCATCCCGAAACTATCATAATAAGGGTAGGTTTTCTTTCAATTGATTATACGAAATTACCCGGGGCAATCGAGTATACTTACAGCTGAAAACAACACACGCAAATCGTTCCCTAAAACAAGCAAATCACAAGACCGTTACTACACTTACCAAAATTCGAGAAGGATCGTGATAGTCTCCGACTCTCCGAGCGAGACTACTGTTACAAACGTGAAACGTTGAGATCATGTGGGGAGCTGAGGGCGTGGAGTGGGGGAACGTGTGCTCGTCCATCGTCACCTCCCTCCAACACCACCAGTCGTCCTTCGTCGCTTACTCCATCCGTCCCTTCCTCAATCGTCCTTGACCGTCCCTCGTCGCTTGTCCCTCGTGGCGTGAAATGCAAGTTTTACTCCTACTCTAGAGCCTAAGGCTACGGCCACACTTGGCGACCTGGTCGTCGCGACAAAAGAAAAATATGTGTAACGTTAAATTAAATGAAGATGGCCACACCAAGCGACCTGCGACCCGCGACCGCCAGCACGGTTGGAAAATATGCCGTTTGAAACAGATATATTTATAAATGAAATTAGCGTGCGTAGACCTCTATGGGATGTAGCCCTAAAGGAATACATCGACAGTGATGTGAAATCTAAGTTATGGGTTGAAGTGGCTGCGGTAGTTGTCGAGAACTGGGATCAACTATCCAATGAGGAAAAAAAATAAACAAGGTAAGATTAAATTTGATGACTATACGGCTATATTTATCTATTTATAAGTTAATTTGTATTTGACTCATGCCAATGCTTATTCTAAGTCTAAAGGTAATAAAGAAAATTATGATTGATTGATTCAAATTTGACTAATATCTAATATTATTGAAACTTACAATATCATTAGAGCATATGTAATTAACATAAACTTTTAATTGTTTACACCAAAACATTTTATTCAATACATGAACATTAGTTAAACAAACAAACAGCATAAACTCAATTTTGAATAAACATTAATTACAATTTAATAAACGCAATATTTTTTCTTAAACATATATTTTCTCACATGCTATTATTTTTATCATAAATCATATTGTACTGCCATGATAAACATCCTGCTGGAGATATAAAATAATCGGCAAAGGTATCACAGATTATTTTTGAAATAGAACATGATCCACCGGTACCAATGACCGCAATGTCTTCCAAAGGACAAGTTAGAGTATCCTCAAACTGGTAACCATCTCTAACACGAACAAAATTATGTAAAACACAGGCAGCTAGTACAATTAATTTGTTCCACATATAGTGGATCCAAAGCAATAGGTGTATGGAACACTCTCCACTTGTTTGCAAGTATACCAAAGGCACATTCAACATAGCGACGACCCGTCGACCAGGCAATGGTTTGTTGTCTGGTACATTTAACTCATCGCTGACTAACATTCTATGCAAGGTGGACTGCCGGAATATATTCGAATCAGCTGATTTCCCGTAGTACTTGCCCCACATCAACTACAATAAAGCAATAGTTTGCATCTGCTAAAGCCATCAGAACAATAGAAAAAAACTGTTTGTAATTAAAAAACAATGACCCACTTTCTTCAGATTTCATCACACGAATGTGTTTACCATCCAGTGCCCCTATACAGTTAGGGAAATTAGCTCTGGTTTCAAATTCCTCGGCAATATTTTGTCTCCATCATCCCTAGGCAATGTCATTATGGTGTGAAACTAACCATGTTTCAAACGAACTGCATTCAGGGGATAAACTCCAAATCTGCGTGTCCTCTTCTTTTTCAGATACGATCGCATGGCTATAACTAGCAACAGGTCCTCCTCACTCATTGGAGCCATCCTGACAACTGAATTTTGTCGTTGGTCGTTCAAGTGTGGCACCTCCCGCGACCAGGTCGCGAATAAAAATAGTCGCGACGACCAGGTCGCGGCGGCCAGGTCGCCAAGTGTGGCCGTAGCCTAAGGCAAATAAGACAAAATATTGCCAAGGAATTTGAAACCAGAGCTAATTTCCCTAAATGTATAGGGGCACTGGATGGTAAACACATTCGTGTGATGAAATCTGAAGAAAGTGGGTCATTGTTTTTTAATTACAAACAGTTTTTTTCTATTGTTCTGATGGCTTTAGCAGATGCAAACTATTGCTTTATTGTAGTTGATGTGGGGCACTACGGGAAATCAGCTGATTCGAATATATTCCGGCAGCCCACCTTGCATAGAATGTTAGTCAGCGATGAGTTAAATGTACCAGACAACAAACCATTGCCTAATTTGGAGAATTCAGTTTCCCTACCATATGTTATTCTTGCCGATGAAGCTTTTTCCATGAGCAAACATGTCCTAAGACCTTATGCTAGAAAAAATCTTAACGTAAAAAAAGAGTGTTCAATTATAGGCTATCGACGGGTCGTCGCTATGTTGAATGTGCCTTTGGTATACTTGCAAACAAGTGGAGAGTGTTCCATACACCTATTGCTTTGGATCCACTATATGTGGAACAAATTAATTGTACTAGCTGCCTGTGTTTTACATAATTTTGTTCGTGTTAGAGATGGTTACCAGTTTGAGGATACTCTAACTTGTCCTTTGGAAGACATTGCGGTCATTGGTACCGGTGGATCATGTTCTATTTCAAAAATAATCTGTGATACCTTTGCGGATTATTTTATATCTCCAGCAGGATGTTTATCATGGCAGTACAATATGATTTATAATAAAAATAACAGCATGTGAGAAAATATATGTTTAAGACAAAATATTGCGTTTATTAAATTGTAATTAATGTTTATTCAAAATTGAGTTTATGCTGTTTGTTTGTTTAACTAATGTTCATGTATTGAATAAAATGTTTTGGTGTAAACAATTAAAAGTTTATGTTAATTACATATGCTCTAATGATATTGTAAGTTTCAATAATATTAGATATTAGTCAAATTTGAATCAATCAATCATAATTTTCTTTATTACCTTTAGACTTAGAATAAGCATTGGCATGAGTCAAATAAAAATTAACTTATAAATAGATAAATATAGCCGTATAGTCATCAAATTTAATCTTACCTTGTTTATTTTTTTTCCTCATT
>JAQJVL010010745.1:0-11145 GCA_035578905.1 Stictocephala bisonia
TAACACGTTCGCTGCTAAACGTAATATGCAAAACTACTACCTGCATGCTAAAAATTTCAAAAAAAATTTTTTTGTAAAAAACTTACCTTTAGGCGTAAAAAGTCAAAGGATGCACTCAGAAGTTCCATATGGGCAGTATTTATGGCCGGAAGTTACATATATGTAGCGTGCCCTATGGGGAACGGCAGCACCTGGGTAGTGTCTTGCAGTGTAAACGTATTATGTTTTTGATAAAAATAGCACTTTGTCGGTTTTTTCAATTGGTTAAATAAATAAATGGAAATTATATTACGTGTAAGGGTATGTGGGTGGGTCAATACAACCACACGTGAACAGGGGGTGGGTGGGTTAATATCACCATACATGTATGGGAAGTTGAGTGGGTGACCATCTATATAATAGAAGCACGGGAGAGGTTGTATGGTCTCACTTTGGTAGAGTGTTTGGTGAGAATCTTAGTACAGGGTCAGGAATTACCTTCTTAACGGTAAATGATACCTTTCTCGCGGATCATGAAGTATATTTCAACATGTTACAAGCCTTACTAATTTTCAGAGGTCTGTGATAGGTGGCGATGATCTCACTACACGTGGCTGGACGAGCGCGGGAAAGCAAGGCCACTTCCTTATCATATCATTGATGCGTCTACAGTTGCAAATACGTGACAGAATGTTCGCTGGCCACATCTGCCACAGAGTCAGCTGATAACGAGTACCATTCTTATGAATCCAATTATTTGGTTTTCTTTATATGTCAACTAAATGATTAGTCTTAAATTGAAATTTTTTTTAGGTTCATTTCAAATGTGATTATTACATTAAATAAACTTAATAAGTTAGATATTGTTTTCCACTATTTTTTACTACATAATAGCTTTTTTAGTAGATAAGAAATTTACTTTTCACATGTACAGCCCTGTATTTAAAGAGATATAAATAAGTAATAATATTACATACAGGAGATATCTTGCAAGGTGTCTTCATAATTGCTATAGGCATGATCCTATCATGATAAATTAACTGACCATATTAAAAATTAACGCATTACTTCCTGTTGTGTGTGTATATAAATTTTTTGTAATCGTTTTTTACAGCACTTAACAATCAGGAATCAATAACAATCAATAGTTCTAAAATTATTTCAGTAATTGGTGGAAGATTGATAGTATGCTAATTTCATAGTCATTCATTATGAAAAACCTTTAAAATGTTGGACATGTATTAACTTATACAAGTCTTTAAAATTTGTTATCAGTGTTTTATGTTTGAAACTCACAAGCTATTATTTTTTATTTGTATATTAGTAGAATTATCAATGTACTAACAAGACTAATTTTCATTTTATGTTATTTTGAGCAACGAATTGCAACAGAACTCTTTTACACTCCAGGCAATTCCCCCAATTGAATAATAGAATTGCCAATATACAGGAAGCCTAAGAAATATAAAAAACAAATAAAACATAAGCCCAATCCTCCAATTTATATACAAAAGGAATAATTATAATACATTACTATTTACAAACAATAATTCATAGTTTAGAAAATATATTTTACATTGGAGAAAACAATTATGCCCACATAGATAAATAGCTGTGTGTGGGCATGAGTAATTTTTTAAGATTATTTTTATGTAAGACAAATGAATGAGAAATAATTGAATTCTTGTAAAATTCGTAATATATACAAGCAAGGATATGTTACAATTTAAATATATGGATCTATCTAGAAATGTTATCATAATTGTGATTTTTTAAAGCGAATAATATAAGCTAATAGAAAAAATACGGTTACTGTGCAAGAAAATTGGAATAAGTCATAAACAAGAATATAATTAAGGTCAGAGAACTAGGGGGAAAAATAAAACAAACACGACAAATTTATAGTAGAGCAAATATGTCTGATTAGGTATCATCTTGGTTGAGTGGTGAATATATTATAGAGGCCAGAATGTTAGTTATCAATAACTGGATGTGATAATCAACTCCGATGCACCCTCTCCCAAGGTCAACAACCATGCAGTTACTTTCCTTTTGTACGTTAAGTTTCTGAAATCCATTGAGTTAATTTGGAATATTTCTAAAAAGGTATTACATTATGAAATAAAAGTTGGTTAATGAGTACGCTTTTTAAGTATATCCGTTTGTATGTTAGTGTTTTGAGAATATCAAGTAAAATAATATTGTGGTAGTTGAATGTGAATACTATTAAAGTGTGTTTTAAGAGTATAAATGGAGTAATTTATTATAGCTGTCGAACAATCAATACCTTGAATACTTCGAGTAAAATGTCTATAAGATAGCTTATATTTTCACCCATTGTGGTTTTATTATCAAATTTTATGACGTTTAATGAACCGAGTATTGATTTGAAAACACCACTCCAAGCTATATTCCCACAAAAAAGCAGAGATTGGCAATATGCATTGTATGACAGTTTTATATCTGACGGCACAAGGATGTCTAGCAACTGTCTGAAAACAAATAAGAGTTAATGATCCTTTTTTTAAATATTAAAACGTGAACATTACGTAAAAAGTTTATAATGATTGTGTAAAAGAGTACTTATAAACTTCGTATCATCTACTACATATGTCTCCACAAACATCTGAAAACTCATTTCTTTGTCAGGTTTAGAATGTGTTATAGGAGGAGAATTGAGAACAAGAATTTGTTTTAGTTGGACAACAATCAGACTGATACTGCGTGACTCTGACTACGCGATAAATCGGAAGACTCCTTTAGTTGCCTTATTCATTGGTGATAATGTTATAGTTCCATGTCCCCAGACAACATTTCTTGGGGACAACATATTCTTCCCTAAATATTGACAACAGTTTGAATGTTAACATTCATATAGATTCTGTTTGTAAAAAAATTTTTTAGGGTATTTGTTCAAATGGAAGATGGACAAGTATACTATTGCAGGCCTATATAGGAAGACAGGGAGGGAGGACTTCATGATAGACGTGTACGTTAGGACATAAGGGCTTTTAGTCATATCCAATATACAACTATTCTTAATACCTTACATTCATACAATCTTGTGTATTGGTAATTTTCTTAAAATATTATAGATAAGATTTAACATACAAATTGGTGAATGGTATTTGGTTAAACATGCGAAGTACCATAGTGATTCAGGGGCAAGCGACAAGTATAATGTTTAATCAATGAGGTTTGAGTAGTTCTTTGTACAATGATTCTTAACCACATTTGTCTACAGAATAGGAATATATTTAGCCAACACATCAGCAGTTTGCAACTACGTATTTAACCTAAATCGCATCTTAGTAACCAAAATTGGTTCACATAGTGTAGTTTGCAAATTGAGAAGGATGAAAGACTAACTATCCCATTTGCCACTTTACTCATTAGTTTATTTGCATTTAAGTTTATTTATGGATCCATCCTGTTATATATCTTAAGTACTTTATAACAGAGACACGTATTTGTTGTGGATACGACAAGGTTTCTGGAACGATCGCGATTCTTAGTTAAATGAGGTATTAATCTGAACCAATCTTTGAGCATTAATGTAAAGGCCTCCCATATAGCTTTATTAAAATTCCACCTCGGCTAAGAAAAGAATTGAACAACATAAACCTGAGTTTTGTATAAAACAATTGACGGATTTGTTGTGAACGAGGAAGGGAAAAAACGCTTTTTCTAAGTGTTATGGCTCTTCAAAACTATTTACATATACTTTTTGGTGTGGGTCTTAGAAAATTAAGTTAGTTTTCAAGATTAGCTCTACTTGTTTACATAGATCTCCTGTGCTTAACACATTTCAGTAACTATGTATGTAATATTTTACATACAGACGTTAAATGTTACGTAGGTCCACCTACACACATACGGAGGTAATGATCCACCCACCTATCCATACACGTACGGAAGCAACAAACATCTCTGTTCAACACAGACATAATAAAATCAACACAGCAGGTATAATCACTAAAGCTCTACCTGATAGGTGGGTAGCATGAGTAGTCTTCCTGTATTATCGTAAACTTAGGGTGGCGGGGCGTTAAGATTCGTTCTTGATCGCCCTATGATTGCGGCGCGTTGGTTAACACGCTAAACGTACGGACCCCCAACATACATACACGAACGGGGGTGAACACCCTGCAACCCACACATATACACCACGTAAAGTTGTAATAACACGGCCATCCATACATATAAGTACGTTGATAAATGACCTCCCCGACCACCCATACACTACAGTGATAATGACCCATCCGACCACCCATACAGTACACGTAAGGTAGTATTGGTCTAACCATCCAAACACGAATGGGGTATAATGACCATCTCACACACCGAAACATGTACGGTGGTATTGACCCACTGGTCCATCCAAACACGTACGACGCTATTGACGTGCTCAACTACCCAAGCACTATAGTGAAAATGACCTACTCGAACACCCATGCACGTACGGTAGTAGACTAATGGCCTTTCTACTTACTCATACATTAATGTGATAACGAACCAACCTTCCAGCCACCTTTTCAAGTACGGAGGTATAGGCCCACCCACCCATACATATAAGGTGGTATTGACCCATACATACACGCTGTGGTATTAACCCACCCACCTACTTATATACAGTGGTATTGCCTCATTCAACCACCCATACTTGTACTTGTATTATTTAGGGAACCAGATAGAGGGTAGGTGGGTGGGTGGCTCATCACCACCGTACAATAATGGGTGGGTGGGAGGACTATTACCACTGCACCTATATGAATGGGTGTGTCATGGAATGATAGTTCAGGAATTAAGATAGAGCAGTACGTGAAAAACAAATCGAAAATAAAATCATATCCTATAAACGACAAATACATTCATTGGTTAGTAAATATTTAGCGCTTATGTACTGTTGTGCCAAAATGAATGAGTCCAAACTGCTTAGACAGGTAAGGACAAACTACTGTACTCATATTAAATACTGAGGCAAAAGTACTGTGTGAATTAGTGAGGTTTAACTAGTAGACTACGTGAGCCTAAACTACTCCGAACATACATGTTTATGAGGCCAAACTACTGTCATGTAGGTGAGCTCAAACTGCTTTGAACGTCTAAAGTTATATATTCGAAATTGGTATATGCTCGCAGCAGTTTGACCCCAGCCGCATAGTGGGCCCGAACTGCTGCTGGGCCCAAACTACTTTATATATCAATAAGGATATATATATATATATATATATGTATGTATATATATATATGTGTGTGTGTGTGGGTGTGTGTGTGTGTGTCCTTGTATAATCCTTAATAAATGTTAAAATTGTCTTCTTTTTCAGTGTTTCGAAAATTTTTAAACGCTCTGTTCATATTTTGTTTTTAAAATATTGGACTCATATTCATTCGTACACTCTAAATTGTATCTTAAATTCCGTACCGTTTTCTGAACGACTTTTGGTAATATTTTTCTATTAAAAATAAAAACAATTTACCAAGGAAATAATAAAAATGGGCAAACGTTTATTTTTTTATAGAAATTAAAAATTACACATTGAAAATGATGACATAGTAGGCCTACTCTTTTTGATCAGTTTAGTTTTTTTTTTTTTTTCAATAAAACTGGAAACATTAACTTGTCATACAATCGCAGCACAAATTAAATATTTTAAAATGTTTATCTTTTTAGTAGTATGTTGATTAATTATGATAAACCATTCACATTTACTGTGTTCTACAACCTACCAGTCTCCTGGGAGATTAGTAACAAAAGGTCGTACAATGAAGTAAATGAAATCTTTTCAGCTGCAGCTTAATAAAACAGCTTTATTATAATAATAATTTGAAAATGGATTCTCTTTATTGCGTATGTATATTTAAAAAAAATTAAAAAAAAATAATTAATTTTTAGTTATTTATTTATTTTTTAGACGAGTACAATTACAACTTACCAATCTTAGACAAAATATATATACTAAAAATCAATCAAAATTCAATACTCAATGATTAAACATATACACTAGGAATTAGGTAATGATCATTATTGCAAAATGTTAAACTAAATCGCTAGTGTATTTAGAGTTAACAAAAAAGATTAACTAATAAAAATTTTACTCTAAATGTGTTAGTGATTCCATATACTCCATCGTAGTACATACAAAGTCTAGGCTAGTCACTGTGACAGTATTGTCATCGGTAGAGGTGCGTACCAAAACCTAACTCCAACTAGTTGGTTATTATGAATTATTAAAGAGATTTTAATTAAAAAGTGATAAGTGAATATGGTTTAATGATTAAGAGTAATATAAATTTGTATTACTCTAAATTATTAAAACTTATTATTTCTCTGCATGCTTTCTGTATTTATTTAGTAACATTGATATTAACTAAAATAGAAGGATCACCATAATTTAGCCTATTAAAATTTAACGAATATTTTTCATATAATTTTGAACGTAGTACTATTCACACGATTTCTGTTTGTTGGTTGTAAATAAATGTAGAAATTAGTCATAAGTTTTATATTGATTTATTTTCCTAATGTTCTTAGAGATAGATTCATATCACAAAAACACAACAGTAAGGTCTCACTTTATTTTGATAAATAATATCTGCAACAATATAATTTATTCTATTTGACTCCCTCTAAATTTTAGTTATATTTTAGGTCTGCATTAATCCTTAAAGAAATGATAAACATATAATTTATACAGCCTCTACACTAAACTAAATTGTAACATTTAAAAACATTTTTGAATTTATTTGAATAAAATATATTTAAATAAATTTTAACCTTTGATTATATTGATAAAAAATAAGTAACTCGAAATATTATGTAAGCTCAATATAGTGTTCCTTTTGCATTAGGTGGAGATAAATACAATCTTGAAAGGAATTCGTATTCATAGTTCGAATCCAAGGGACACTTAGCCTGGAACATTAGGATATGTTCTGAAACAGCTGTCGTTATATTTTACGATGGCGTATAGTAGCTCCCCATGGGTATGGCGATTTCCCTGCTTTCGCTTTTTCTAAACTTCATTTTACAATTATGACACAGTGATTCTGTTGTTTATTAAATTAATAAAACCTTCTCTGTATCCTCCATGATTTTTATCATAGTAAAACACGTATAGTTCATATCAATTAAATAAACAATATCATAAATACATAATTGTTAAAAATAAGACTATTTAAAACCAATAAAAACATCGTCAGACACATCGCAAATAATTTTTTATTATTTGTGATGCGTCTGATAACGATAGCCTTGCTACCGAAAGGCCTCACTAATAAAGCTTTTATTGGTTTTAAATTGTGTTATTTTTAACAATTATATAAAAAAAAACCAATACAGCTTCATCTTCATCATAGAATATCAAAGTAATAAAAAGTGTATAAGTACCATATTTCTAGTTACACCTAGGCTTCAGCCTGTTACTTGTAACTACAAACTATTATTAGGTAAACTACAAAAGTAAAATATAATATAAGTTTAATAACAGTAGATTATTCACTGCACTTGTGCTTCTAGCTATTTTTATAGCTTAAATTTTTAAAAACCAAATTAAGCTTATTTTAAAACTTTTAATTTATATATTATTATTTTTATTAGCAATCCAACAGATAATAACGTGTTATAGAGATTATTATTTCAATTTGAACAGCTATTATTTTTAAATTAATTTAAATATCTCTCCATGATTTTCTTAGGGGCAACATTTTATGGTGCATTAATGGTAACATTAATGGCTTCACGTGCCCTTCAGAATGAAGAAAATATTAAACAATGGAGACCTTGTTGTACAAATACGAATAGGGACAACTTTATTACACCGAAATTGTTAAAACTGATCCCAAAATTACAGACAGGTTAGGTTAGCAAAAAACAGGGTCATGTATTATATCTAAGAATTTAATACCATAATTTTGTTTTAACATTGATCATAAAACCTCTTCCATGACAATTTATTAATTACAACCAACTGAACTTTGAAAACGTTTCATATGTAACAAACAGGGAGCGGAGAGGCAATTTTTAGTGCGCACCTAATGGTGTTCCAGTGCTTAAGTTCCACCAAAGACGTGTAACAGGATGCTTGAGAAAGCTGAAACGTGTAACAGAAACACTTTTACTTACGGGAAACGGGGTTTACTCTTGACACGAATAACCTCTCTGCTGCAATGATAGTAGTTAATTTATTGCAAGAGAGAAATAACAAGTTATATGTTACGTATGTCGTACAGTATATGTACAGCAACGTGCTTTAAGTATGGTAATTGGTCTCGGTAAACATCACGTTAATATTCTCGTATAATTATATCTCAGGAAAAATGTACTGCCTTAATAAATGGAAAAATCTTTTTATTCTTTTGCAAGAAACGTGATTCGTACGTTCGCATGTTTTCATTATTTTACCAGTGAGCATTTAATTTAAAAACACGATCTGATAACCAATACCTAGTTTTTCTAATAAGTTAAGTAAGGAATTAAAATAAATTGTTTACATTCCTTCCAATACAAATGTGTCATTAAAACAAAATCCTTCTAATTTTTATCGTTCTTTTCATTTGTCCGTCTCATTCACCGCGTACATTGATGTAAAGAGTTTTTTATGTTTTTAATGGAATACTCCCTGAACTAAATTGAAACAAATTTTGATTACTTTGGTTGCCATATACGACACGCCTTATACTTTTACAACTCTTAAGTGCAAATGAATGAAAAGGAAATATTTATAAAATCATAAAATATATAATATGTGTATAACTTATAAAATCATGGATAAACAGTTGATGTTGATATTTACGGAAAAATATATTCACTATCTGTTATGATTAACCGAGGAATATTTGTTCAAAAATAAAATGAAATATTCACACGTTTTCTTATGTTTGCAGGAGACGAGATAGAGATTTTCGAAGGTAAGAAGTGTGTAACGGCTTTCCATTTTCAAACCTTTTTGGCCGTAATCCCTGCCAAAAACGTTATTGTTGCTTCCACGTCCAAGCTTTTTCACTTTTAATAATGTGTTTTTGACAATATTTAATATACAAATTTGATATATTTAACCATTGGTAAGTTTAAATAGTCTTAGTGTTGTTTTCGCTTTTCGCTTATTGTATATAATATTAATCGTATTGTTGCATTCATAATATTCACTTTCAATTAATATTGGCTTTCAGTGATGTTTTTTTCTAATTTCTAATCGGTATTCTCGATGTAGTAAACAATACCTTGTTGTGTGCTGGTTGAATATTTTGCTTTTATATTTCTTCTACAATCTAAATGTTTAAAATTTTTCCACTTTTTATAATTCAATTTTAACTCACGCATTTCAATTTTATCTCACACTTCTTACATTGTTTGGTTATTTGCTTGTTGTTTAACAATATGTTTACAGAAGTGCAGGAGATGAGGCAGTTGGTAAGTCACGTATTCAAATGTTTATTTATTTTCATTGAAATATAATTTAGCGTATTGTATATTTTTATAACATATTTGTTTGGAATATATATTATGTAGTACTTTTCCACGTTTGCATTACTTCAACTATGTTACTAGAATATAGGATACATAAATGAATTTGTAATTATCTAACATTACTTTAAGAAGAGTACTAACAATTACATGTTTTACACATTAAAAGTGTTTACAAATAGGTTGATTCTCTAAATGAAAATATATTTTCGACTACATTAATTGTTATTGAAATGCATAGCATTTTATTTAATACTTTAATAAAATAAATTTAAAATGGGGGGTCTTTTACACTGAAATTTTTTAACTAGACTGTTGTAACTATCTATACACTTTACGTGGGATTTTTATAAATTTCAACAAATTACTTACACTAAACTCATTTACCACTAAGATAATATTTAAAATAATTTAAACTTTTTTATGAATGTTGATGTCTACTATATTAAGCCGACTGCCTGATACGTAAGTAGTAATATTTCCAAACTAAGGCAAGTCTTACCCTTAATATCGTCTCAAGTGATATCCCAAACCAAGAGATGTTTTCAAAATCTTGTCTATAACGGGGATTAAGGTGCTAACTTTAAAATAGTAAATCTGGCCTTTATTATAAGATTTTTCAATATTTTTAAATATAAATACATTTTTTACTTCATATTTATATGTAATATAATATTCCTTTAAAAACTCATATAATAAAGTAACTGTAAATCGTTCGTAATACCTACATTCCTTTAAATCAAAACAATATTATTATTGACATTGAACAACTGTCAATTAATTATTAATATTATTAATCATTAATAATATTAGAAATTAAATACGTAGTATATTTATTGTGAATAAATGAAAGGAAAGAGTATACAAAAATGGCTGGACTTTAACCTACAATTCCTTTAATAATAACTGCACGAATTCCAACTGGAACAAGCTTAGAATTTTTAAAGTATTAACTTTAAATCACGTCTATTTATCGTTTGATATTGTAGTTTGAATTAAAATAAATCAACTTATATAACTCATATAACTCACATGCTAACCTGAAAACATTACCACTTTATTAATACTTTTCAAATAAAAATACCTATGAACTATTTATATCATAAGCTGAAAAAATTACATACAGGCTACGTAATTAAAAATTATTGAATAATTTTCGTAATTTTGCATGTTTTCAGTTTAAGATTTAGATAGGTCATAATTAATTTTAGTTTAAGAATAAAAAAAAGTATTAGTGAAAAGTTTGAATTTTCAAACTAGAATTTAATGAAGCTATAACTTATAAATATTTTTATTATAAGTCAAACAATAATATCTTACGTCGGCTAGAAGTACAGTAATTTAAATATTATATTTTAAAAGTCATACGATTTACCAAATCAAAACCTCGTATAGACTGTATTTTAAAAACTTTGGAAAAAGTCCAACAGTTAAATCCTCCCATAAATTTTAAGAACATTTAATAATTTGAATTCATCACATAACACCTATTGATAATAAAATGTATTTAAGGTTCTACTTAGATAGTATTCTACTCACAAAATGTCACATAAGAACTTATATAAAACAACACCGGACAATATACGTGGTAAAAAATCAGCATGACTTAGCGTTTGTAAATTGAATTTATAACATGAAAATCATTTAACTTTTACCAAGTTTAAAAAAATAATTACTGTTCACTAAGCTACTTAGCCAAG
>JAQJVL010010746.1:0-11140 GCA_035578905.1 Stictocephala bisonia
TATAGGCATCCCTGCTATGGTCTAAAAGGCAAACAAACGAATATGAAATTATTTTTAATACATGTCCAATATTTTTGTTTGAAAGTTATTTTCTAGGCCATGTTGTGTTTGTTCTCTAACGAAGCTTTTGAAATCTATAATCATTTTCTACCAATCACATTAAATATATCCTGTTATATACGATATACAATGTAGTTAATTGATTGAATGTGGTATTTGCACATTTTCGTTCATTATATTCTGTATTTGAGACGACTAAGTTGTAATGTCATTCGATCTTAGTAGCAAGGAGGGTCAAGTTCAAGAAGTTGAGTTTAGCCTCTTTCTCTTCCTTCTTCTTGATGACTATCGATTACGCAAAGAACGTTCTTGGTAGTTGACTAGAAACCCTTGGTCTGTGTTTAACTCAGCCTCGTGTTACACAAACTCCTGGCTCCCACGAATGGTTGCCGGATCACAACTAGGCTGTACGTCTGCCGGTAAAACACCCTGGTCAAGTGGTCACCTGCCAATTGTCAACCTCTGCAGGTGTGCCCAACTCCATCCTCAACCTGTTGCCTCGGCCGTTCCGGTTTTTGTCGTTTTTTTGTGGCCCCCGATTATTTACCGGCTGGCTGCGGAACCCGGTAGCCCAGCCAATCCACATAATTATGTTCCAAATTTGTTTCCCCTCTAAAAGATACGGAATCTGCCAATTTGTTCGCCTTCGCAGTGTCACGGATCTTGCGATTTCTTTACGGTCGTTGCAACATTTAATCGTGATTTTACAAAATTCTCTCGCTAATTAGCTGACAAAGAAAACAAATGTTTGTCTTTGATGACAATTTTTGGTGAATTAACGCATTTAACGTCACTTAAGTAGGTTTACTGCTGCTTAAATAACGGGGGTTTATGAACAACTTTTGCGATCGAAGTTTCTAATGCAGTGAAAAAGGATTAATAAGCCTCCATGAGTTATTTAACCTTTTTACTGCTAAACAGTAATATATGTGTGTTTACTATATCTCTTTTCATATCATAGTTTTAGACCTCTGGAAAAGAACTCTTGTATTTGACATTCACAAAAAAGATCATTGCTGAATGTAAGTATTTGCAGATATTTGATAAACGAATTTCTAAAAAGAAAGAAAAAACAATTGAGAAAAGTGTGATTACAGTGAATGACTGAGGTTTGAACAATCAGGCGTTTAGTTGATGTTAAATTCATTTAGAAATATAAATCCTCCAGGAAATTTTCGTGAAAGTTGGGTTGTGAGATTCTAGTGGTTATTTAAGTCGATGCTTTTCTGGCATCGTCCTCAGCAGTTTTACTTTTTGACTGACTATCAACTGTATCAATTCAACGGTAAATTAGGTGACTAATCTAACATTCCTTATATCGAAGAATGTTACCTTATCTTTCTTCATGCCAGCATGTCTTCATGACTTTACTTTGAGGTATATCGAGGGATTGCTGTTGCAATTTTTAGTTCTGTATTTACTTATGGTTCTGCTTGTAGGCTGCGCTTTTGTATGGTGAATTTATTTTTACCTTCTAGAAGTGTAAAGCTTTATTTTCCGTAAAATAATTCTCCCAAATTTTGAATAGATGGTACTTTATCTTGATTTTCACGTTGTTGCTTAGAGTAAAATGTTGACAATGTAACTATATCCTATACAGAAATTAATTTGGAGTGTGACATTTCTATGAAATATAATTTAAAATTAAAAACTGAAACTTCCGTAATGACATCGGCCGATTATGGTTACAGGTTAAGATACATTTAAACGTTTACAAATATCGTATTTGCATCGGCATTTTGTTATTCATAATATTCAGACTAAAAAGAGACTTTTAATAGTTTGCACCCATTAGAGAATCTGTCATTGTAGGAGGGGGAGGGGCGTTTGAAGATGTTGCAAGTCAGTTGCAGCTGTTATAGGTCACTAAGGATCCTTTGATCCAAGACAATACAGTTGTTGCCTATTTTAGTCAACTAAGTCTAACATTTTATGATTATTATACACTTATAACGAATGTATCTACTTACTGCAGTGGCCATTTATACCCCAGATGGTACTTAACCTCGCCCACACATTGCATCCATCTTGATCTACCCTGTGCTTGGTTTTCATTTCTTTCCAGCTTCCTCAAGTCCCGTTGCATCTGGTCTTTCCGTCTTAGTTTTGACCTACCTAGTGGCCTTCTCCGGTCTGGGTTATTCCTTAGTATCTTTTTAGTGGTAGTTTCTTCCTCTCTTCTTAGGACATGACCAGCCCACCTGAGACGTCTGCTTTTTGCTTCAGCTATTATATCTGGATCTTTGTAGAGATTTCTTACATAGTATGAAAAAATATGATTAATTCTCCAATTCCCATCCTCAAAACTCGGAACATATGTTTTCTTAGGACTCTATTCTCAAAAGTTATCAATCGTTTCTCAGGGTTTTTACTGGTTATCCGTTTGTTTCTGATCCGTACAAAAGTGTTGGTCTTATAATAGTTTTTTACAGTCTTAATTTTGTATTGTAATATAATAATTTGGAGCCGAACATTTTGTTACATGCATGGAAACATCTGTAGGCTGCATTTAGTGTATTATTATCTCGATATTTTCATTGTTATTATCGGATAGGTGGACCCCCAAATAAGTAAAGTTATTTACTCTAACAAAAACATAATTCTCTATTTGTATTTCCTCATTTTTTCCTGCTTCAGGTTCTTCCCATCTTCCACGTTTCATGTATTTTGTGTTGACGTCATTTATTTTTAGGCCAGCTTTTCGTATTTCTTGCATTAATAATTTAATAAGATCGTTAAGTTGTTCTTTAGTGTGTGCTAGTATTGCAAGGTCGTCTGCAAATGCTAACTCATTTATTTTCTTCCCTATCTTAATTCCTATTTCTGATTGCTCACCATCTGTGTTTCTTCTAAAGCCATATTGAACATTATAACGCATGTATTTTTATATACAGGGTTGGGCAAAAGTCTGGACTATATTTATTAATTTCAAAACCATTGAAAGAAATGTAATGAAACTTTGCAGTTATGTACATGTCTCTATACCAAACGTTTAGACATATTTTACTTGTTTTTCGCATAGCCAGGTGATGGCCCATGAAGGAAGTCTTAAACATTATAAATGTAAGCCTACCTCGAGTTATCTCATTTTAAAGGTCTTTGTTTGTAAATCACAAGAGTGCAAATCAGATGTCATAAGGATGACCCAGTCAGAAAATATAGCCACACAAAAAATTTAATGTCAGGGCTGGGCAATAGTCTGGAATGTACGAGATTTTAATAGTATTAAAAGAAAAGTAATGAAACTTTGTAGTTATGTACATGTTCCTATACCAAACATATGGACATATTTTACTTATTTTTTGCATATCTAGGTGATGGCCCATGAAGGAAGTATTAAAACTTTTAAATTTAAGCCTACCTTGAGTTATACTTCATTTTAAAGGTCTTTGTGCAATACAAACGTGCAAATCTGAGGTCAAAAGGATGACGCATTCACAAAATACAGCGATTCAAAGAATTTAATGTCATATTACTAATTCTTCTTAGTTATACGGCTATTTATATAACAGTTTCAGGTCGCTGCTGCTGATTATGTTGTTGATTGTTAACAATCGTAACAAACGACTGCGTTATAAAAATAGCTATGCTATTTAACTAGATAAAAATAAGAAAAATGCATTAAAACACTTTTGACAGTAGGTTTATCTAAAATAGTCTACGAATATTATTATAATAATTTGTTACTTATTTTTTGTTAGATTTAATTTCTCATATTCAGTTAGATAAATTACAGCTCTACGCAGCAATAGATAATAACTACCTTACCTTTGTCTTAAGCAGTGTTAGTTATATGGCACTGAATTCCTTGAGAGACTGTATATCAAATATCGAGTTTGAAGGACATTGTGTGGTGCTACGTTTCACAGTTAGTACCAGTAGACCATCATCAACCTGTCGTACCTGTATGTGAGGGCACAGGTGATGGTCGAGACTCCGGTAACCCCTATGGCCAACGGTCTGCCTGCACGCCGCCGGACAGGTGTCTACCTGACCTACATGTGCGATTTGTATGTGGGGTGACCTAATTCACATTTGGAATAACGGAAACTATCAAAATCAATACATTACTTACTTGCAAACCACACTTTTTTGTTTTCGATATCGTCATTTTTAAGGAGAGTCTAATCTGCTTTATAATCTACGACATTTCAACTTGTTTCAAATAAAATAAATAGTAAATAGACTTGTGTGTACGAATAATTACCCGATAATTTAATAAAAATGTTTACCTATTAATAGAATAACTCATATGTACCATAAATAATTAGTTTTAATTATTATTATAATAAACCATTTATTTCTCTGAAATAATAATATATAATTTTTTTCTCTGAAAAATATGATGCTTTAATGCAAGAAATTGTCCAACTCAGAAAGGAAAATAAAGATATGAAAGCTGAAATTGAATCCCTGAAGGCAAACGAATTGAAGCACAAGGAAACAGTTAACAAGCTTAACTATGAGCTATCAGAGCTAGACCAGTATGGACGAAGGCTTAACCTAGAAATCCAGGGAGTGAAGCTTGAAGGAGACCCTAGACAGGAGGACATTGGAGATGTGCTGAAGAAAATAGCTAGACATTGATGTGGATTTTCGTTCTGCAGACATACACCAGGCACATCGTCTACAGGCCAGAAGGGATGGAAAGGCACCTACCGTTATTGTCCAGTTTTTCTCCAAGACCTCGAGAGACCTTTGGCTAACAAATGGAAGAAGGGCTAAGCTAAGTAACATATACTTTAATGAAAACCTTAGTTCTTATAATAGGCTATTGTTGAGAGAAGCTAAACTTAGAGCTAAGACTCATGACTTTAGATTTGTCTGGTTTAGAGGTGGGCGAGTGTTGGTGAAAAAAGGAGAAAATAGTAATTTGGTAGTAATTCGTAGCTATGATGACCTAAATAAAATAAAATAGGCTATTTCATCTGTAGCATGCAATTTAATCTCAAGCATAACAACAGAGTTTCTGACACTATTCCTTTTTTCACAAATGCTATTATGATAAACACTTATTTACAAAACTTAGCCTACAAAACTAAGCCTAGCTACTTGTTTGATAAACAATTGCCTGTACATAACTTGTTTGGCTCTTGTTTGGTATGTCTGACTTATGTACACTCTTGTTTCTGTTCTTTTCATCCTTTTGTTATTGTGTATTTATGTCTGTTGTTGATTTTATAGAGTTTATAGTTTGTTTTCAGATGTTATATTTTTGTTTTATTAATATTTATTTTATTGTCATGTTGAATATTGAGGAAGTTTACTACTGTTATTCATTTATATTTTTCAATTTGATAATATGGAGCTCAATTTAATTGATAATAGATTATATTTTAACAGTTACGCTAGTCTTGAAGAGTGGAACTGTGCAGTAAAATCTAGTAGGCTCAAGATTGATATGCTATATCTTAACATTAGGTCAATTAGTAAGAACTGGGATACTCTAAGATTGCAAATAATGTCTAGCAATGTAACTTTTGACTGTATAATTTTAGCTGAGGTTTTTTGTAACGAAGATGAAATCATTCTTTTTAATATACCTTGTTATAAGAAAGTTTTCAAACTTAGAGAAAATAAGAAGGGAGGGGGGCTTATCATGTTCTATAACACTCAGACCGTCAGCTTTACAAACATAAACATTGACAACATAAACACATATGAACACATCACAGGTGAACTGGAGCTGATTGATATGAAAGAGCCTTTTAAGTTCCTACTACATGCAATTTACAGACTTCCCACCTCCTCTAGCGGATTTCCACTCCCACAAGCCATACAAGAGATTAATTACGTTTTATCCAAACTGGGAAACCATAGAAATATAGTATTCTTGGGTGATACAAATATTAATATAAAGAATAAAAATGATCCTAATGTATTAAATTACGAGACAGTATTGGCAGAATGGGGCCTAGAAAAAGGAATATGGGACTATACAAGAGAAGAAATACGACTGGATAGTGTTACCAAATCATGCATAGACCATATTTATTACAAAATAGATAGGCCTATTGAACATATATTCACAGGTATTATTAAAACTAAAATATCAGATCATTACATTCTAAATATTCAAATGGATCTCAAAGGAGGAGGAAAAAGAGACGCAGAGGTTGAAAAAGTAAGAAAAATACATGAACCTGTATTGAGAAATAAATTAGACAGTGTAAACTGGAATATATATGAATCTGATGATGTAAACATTGGATTTGAATCGCTAATTAGTAAGTTTGCAGCAATCTATGAGGAGAGTTCAACTGATATAATATTAGGTCGGGGGAAAACTTACCATAGCAATGGTTTTTCCAAGTCACCACTGAAGGAATGGATGCACCCAGAAATATTAAACCTAATTAAAGAAAGAGACAGAGTGTTTAGGCTGTGGAAAGGGGACCCCTCCAACAACAGGCATAGAAATTTATACAAAAAACTCAGAAATAGAATAAATAACATAATAAAGTTAAGGAAAAATGCTTATTACAAAAATGTTTTTGAAAGCAACAGTCGAGACTCTAGGAAGATATGGAGAAACATAAACTATCTTCTAGGAAGGGGACAGAAAAGTGATGTGGACAGCACAATAGCCATTGCTATGGGTAAGTATATGGATAAAAAAGAAATTGTGAATGGTTTTGCTAACTACTTTGTTAATGGAGTTGAAGCCCTTAAACATAGCTGTAACTATAATGATGAAATTGAAATCAGGGAAGCAAACTACTTAAAACAAAATTTCTATATACCCAAGGCAACGCCAGAAAAGATTAAGTCAATAGTACAAAAAATGAATATAAATAAATCGCCAGGATTGGACTTAATAAGGATAAAGGATATCAAAAGTGTTGAAAGTAACATTTCCAGCCTACTATCTCAACTAATTAACAAGTCAGTTACACAAGGTATTTTCCCGAACTGCTTAAAAACCGCTGTGATAAGGCCTATTTACAAAAATAAATCTAAGAAAGAATTTCAGAACTACCGCCCAATAGCAATTTTGCCTGTGATAGGAAAGATAATGGAAAAATATGTGTTAGATTCATTGAATAAATATCTGACAGAAAATAACATTTTGAGTAGCAAACAGTACGGTTTTAGGAAAAATTGCAGCACAATAAAGGCCTTGGAAAATTTTGCTTACACTGCTAATAATATAATGAACAATAAATGTCATGGACTAGCCCTTTTCATTGATTTTTCTAAAGCTTTTGATACTGTAGAGCACAACCATATAGTGTCTGCTTTATACAAAATAGGGGTGAGGGGGTCCCTACTTAAACTGGTTCAAAAGCTATTTAGAAAATAGAAAGTTTATGGTGAAAGCTCTAAACACAATAAGTGATGAAAAAAATATCAAATTTGGAGTGCCCCAAGGAAGCCAAATTGGACCAGTTTTGTTCATAATATACTTAAATGAAATATTAGAAAAAATTAAAAATTGCCATGTTTTTGCTTATGCAGATGATGCCCTGTTGCTGGCCGAACATAAAGATTTGAAAATAGCTGAACAATTATTACAAAATGAGTTTAGAATTTTTACCAAATGGGCTCATGATAAAGGTCTAGTTATAAATTTCAATAAAACTAGCCTCATGCACATATGCCCTAAAAATATGAAAATTGAAACAACTATAAACATTAAACATCATGATTGTGAATGTCTGCATGGGCTTAAGCAGTGTCAATGCAATGACATAAGAATTCTAGATAAAGTTAAATACCTAGGACTTACTGTAGACAGAAAACTGACTTGGAAAGATCATATACATACACTTCATAAAAAACTTAGACCATGTGTTGTCATGATGAACAAGCTAGAAAACAAGCTTAGTACAGCAGTAAAACATACTGTATACAAATCTCTGTTTGAGTCTATTATGAGATATGGAATTACAGTATGGGGAACTGCAGCAGACACTCATATTAACATTATTACTAATCTTCAAAAGAAATGTTTGAAAACTCTGTATAAAAATGATATTAGATTAGGTCTAGTCACAGTAGATAATAATCAGCAATACAGTGTTGTAGGAGAACTTTCTCCTAAAGGGCTTTATATGTTTTTAATGATACTTGAGTTTTATTCTAAGGATGAATTTAAAAAAGGAACCATAAGGCCACGTATTACTAGAAATGTTGTCAAATATGCTACACCTATCCCTAGAACAGTATATGGAGAAAGGTTACCAAACTATGTTGTTCCTTATTTATATAATATGTTGCCTAGTGAGATAGAAAACCTTAATAACTACAATACTTTTAAAAAAGCTATCTATTAGTGGCTAATTACAGGAATAAATAGGCCTAACGATGATTGAAATACTGCTGTAATTGCAGCCTATACTAACATACCTGAGTAATAAGTTGAAGGCTCTGGTTGATCTAGCTCTGATTCTTTTACACTCACTAGGCCATATAAATATATTTTTTTTCTCTCTATTTCTCTGCATTTATTATCGTAATCATAATAACAGAACAACTCACTGACATATACATTATTTCCTGCTATTTCACATAATCACTTCACTATTACACCAAATCACTTCACTACAGAACAAAATCACCTTACAATATTGTTTGAGTAATGTAATTTCACAAATACAGGTTAATTTAGATTATTTATTGTGTTTCTTTTGTAATTTGATCATTTATTCTAACGGGTTTCTCTTGGAAGAAAAGGTGCACTGAAAGGGACTATTTACCATAATTACACAGCCTAGATAAACATTGACCCAGAAACGGGCAATCTACCAAGTAATAAATATGACATTAACACATCAAAGACACTGCACTGTTCAATAAATTTTACAAATAAAACATATATTCGTTTTTAGAATTCAAATAGTATCTTAGATAGTTAAATTACAGTAAGAAAACACGCTAAGGTTATATCACCTTGTGTTTGTTTACAGTACAACATATAATTCACCCACTGCCGATCCAAGTGTTGTTGTGGGAATAAGGCATAGAGTAGAGAACAGGAATGTTTTGGCAAACAGGATAAAATTATCTACAAACTTTCACCAGGCATATCTGGCGTAGCCACATTCTGCAGTTATTGTATTCATGCCTTCTATTGTAATGCATAGTTTTGTAACATTATAAGCTGCATTTTCTATTTTGTAAAATAGGTGCCTACTATAAAATATATATAAGCATATATGAATGTATTTTTTGTACTGCGTTTTTTATTTCTTTTCTTATTTAGGCCTACTATACGACCTCACCGACAAGTTTTGCGTAACTTGGTGAGGCCTTGATTTTGTATTCACTTTAAATAAATAAATAAATAAATAAAATAAATTTCAGACAAATCAAAATTGTAAATTTTATTTTTAATACATTTGATATATGAGTAATATATCTCAAAATTAATTTATGACTGTTTTCCAAAAACCTGTTCTATGGCAAATATTTTCCAACGATGAAAAGCAAAAGCCAGTATAGTGTTCAAGTGATTGATTAGTGTAAAATTAAAATATATGGTACTATTAATTTATTTCCAACAGTGAAGTTAGGAGAAGGACTCCTCTCTCCCTCTCCCCTCTCTCTCTCCCTCTCCTCCCCTCCTCCCTCTCTCTCCCTCTCTCCCCCTCTCCCCCCACCCAACGCATGGAGATGAAAGCAGGCTTTGTGTGAACGATTTTCATAGAATAAGATAGTAAAAGTAATATTGACATCGAGAATTAATTAAATACCTTTTGTACAAGTGATCGTGAACTGTAGCTCTAAATCAAATAATATCACGAAGGTGTCCAGAAGAATTTTATTGTAATATACTTATGAAGAACCACCCACCCACCCATACATGTACAGTGATACTGACCCACCCACCCACCCATACTATTACTGTGGTACTGACCCACCCACCCACCCATACACTTACTGTGGTACTTATGTGTGAGATCAGCTTCATCAACCATTATTATCACACAATCCAAACAATTATCAAATATTTGCCATTCCCTATTTACTTTTTCATAATTATTTATAAGAACGCTTTCTTTATGTAAATGATTTACTTGATTTCATAAAATAAACCAAGTCCATACGGTCAACCAATCCCTTCTATAACTAGTCTCACTCCACCAAGGCCTAGCCGAAGTTATGTTTTAATACTTATTAAATAATTGGTCTCATACTAAAATACCATTGTTTATATAAATACTATTAATAAATATTCATTTAATAAATCATATTTTTATCCAATCTTAAGTCTGTTTATTTGAACAATTGTAAGTAGAAGCCAAATAAAAGTAATCAGAAATTCATTTTTACAAATAAACCTAACTGAGACACAAAGTTGTAAAGGAAAGTAAAGTTGTAATAATTTATATTTTGTTAAGTAAGAAAGTAAGTATTTTATTTATCTAATTTGAGATAAATCAAGGGGGGAACCAGTACAATACAAGGTGAATGTTGATGACTGAAGACCAAAACTGGAACTTGCGCTATCTCTAGACCTGGCTCAAAGTCCTGACGCACAAGATACTCGGCCACCAGCTCTCCCCTTGAGTACATATTACTCTATCCTCATACATGTGATTTATACTTAGACCAAATTTACATTTGGATTAACGGACACTATCAAAATCAAAACATTACTTACCTTAAAGCTACGCTATTTAGGTTTTAGCGCTAAAGTATTTGCCTCTCAGCTTAGTGTACTTTAGCCCCGTACAGTAATTTGTTCTAAACTAGCTTTTCACATTTTAAGGACACATTTAGTCTTGTTTGTGTATGTCCTTGTTTCTAAGAACTTCATTGTCTGAAGGCTTGTTATGATACTTTAGTAAATATAATATTTTAAATACGATCTTATATATTTTTACATATATACTCTGTGATTTATCCCATTTATAAATTAAATATACAGCTTGCTTTTACACAACTATCACGTAAAAAAGGATATTCTTAAAATTTGTGTAGATAGATCAATATATTTCTTAAATACAGATTATTTTTCATTAGAAGTGCTAAAAAAAATAAAACCTAACAGAAATTTAAACGATAATCGCACTAAATGTATTCCACTATACACGTGTTTATGTATTTTATTGATTAGCTCTCCTCTCACCCACAG
>JAQJVL010010747.1:0-11139 GCA_035578905.1 Stictocephala bisonia
CCTACCATAAAAGATTATAATTGTTCAAGATATACTCATAGTTTAAGAAGTTGGTTTGTCTTACGTCACCATCTGCCTGACTCATAACTCAATGTGCTACGGGTCTATTTATATTTGCTTTCCTGTTCCCGGCTTTACTGTGTTTGAATTCCAATACTTCGTTTGTTAAGTTTTTTAAAACTACAATAACTTGAAATAAAGATATTTTTGCTGCAAATATCATGATACTTTGATGTGAACAGAAGGAATTTGACTACAAAAGCATTTTCATGCTACAAATTAAAAACGGAGCCGTGACAGGCTGTTTACACAAGAACAAAACACTTATTACAGATTATTTAAACAATATATAAGTTAGTGATTAACCCTAGATCGAGAATCCTGGTGTTTCAAGTGCTAATTTCAAACGTAAACACGATCGCGGAAGTAGGCACGTCACATGCTCTTTTGTAAAACTCAATAAAACATATGTTTATCATAAAACAAGCGCGACAAACTTGGTACCAATCGACACAGAATGTTCATTTCTGAACATTTCATATTTTTAATAATTTGTTTGTACAATTTTATTTTATAAACATAGGAATAAAATTAAAATGTGCAATTTGAAATTCCCGCTCAATTCCCACACGGCGGTGGGTTGGGAGTAGGAAGAATGGCCGATATTTGTCGCATAACTTTACAATAACCAATAGTCGGAATCAGGTGTACAAAATGTCAGTCTGCAGTGAATGATATACTATAGCCAACAAAACAAATTGCTATGTTGTAGGTGCTTTGGTTGTTTTACAAAAAATGTGTTTATATACCCTTTTTTGCGTGTTCTTTCAAAAGCCAGTATTGGTGCGTTGATTTTTAGAAGCTACTGTTGAACGTAGTTTTTCTAAAAGTGATAATTAATATATAGACTAAGTATTTATAAATCAACATTCAGTAATTGGTAATACAACAGTTGTGTAAATCCAACAACCCATCCATCTGTAGCTGTCACATTATCAAAATTCAACTGTATAAGAATTCGAATTACATGTGTGACCAAAATATTGACATCACTAGCTTTAACCCTTAACTAACATCATACGTCTGGGAGACGGACGCGAAAATAAAAACCTGTATATCTCCCCTCCAC
Organism: Stictocephala bisonia; assembly: GCA_035578905.1. NCBI lineage: Eukaryota > Metazoa > Arthropoda > Insecta > Hemiptera > Membracidae > Stictocephala > Stictocephala bisonia. Next base: position 1,130 of record JAQJVL010010747.1, read on the forward strand.
TACGCACTAAACAGCCATTCCTCACTCTACCTTTCAGTCAAGTGGTTGTCTTTGTCCTGTGAGCGTTTAGTGTTTGTTACTTGAACTTTAACCGCAATTATTGCGTTTTTCGGACCCTTTACGTCTGTGAGACGTATGATGTTATTTACGTGACTCTATTTTTGTTTGAGAGATGATAATAACAATTAGACTAACCAAAACAGTTTTTATGTATTTTCAATTTGTTAACTTTTAATTAATTTAAATTTTATTATTACCTTCAAGATTTGTTACATTTTACACCTGAAGATGATCTAAGGATCGAAACATGTCGTGTATATGAAATAAAGTGATTGAACAAGGTATATATTTTCTCAATTATCTATTTTTGTATTATTTTGAATAGGTATTCTGTGTTGTGTTATTTTATTTTGTGTATTAGACTAATAAATAACATATTTGCATACTGCACAATACTAGAAAGTTTGTTATTAGCATTTTGTTGAAAAATGGATTTGGGAAACTTGAGCATCCCTGGCCCTTTACATGGGAGGCCTCATGTGAGTAGTGTCTCACTTACAGGAAACGATTTTGAAGGCCAACTTCAAGATTTAGTTTTTGATGTATTGGAAGGACCATCGGAACCTGACCCGTATAATAGTGATAAAGACGATGATTATCAAATCGAAAGTGATCACGACTCCGAATCTGAGCAAGAGTGTGAAGAAAATGACGATGTGTTTGTGCCTATGGAAAATAGAAGCACTGAAGATGAAGATTCTGATGAACCTCCCGCGAAATCATCTCGGCAGAGCCACTTCTTGGGGAAAAAAATCGGAAAAAGAGAAATATTCAAATGGAAAAAACAATCTCCCCCTACAAACATTAGGACTCGAAGGCACAATATTATTGTTCAACTGCCAGGCCTCAAAGCAAAAGCTAAACAGCTTGGAACAAATCCTTCTATTGAAGAAGTACGGTCTTTATTGATTACTAATGATATATTAGAAGAAATCATGAAATGGACAAACCATAAAATTTCCTCACTCAGAGAAAACTATACAAAAAAATATTCTTACCTTTGTGATCTAGACATGATAGAGCTAAAGGCCTTCATTGGACTTCTTGTATTCACTGCAATTTTTAAGTCTCAACATGAAACAGTTGATAGTCTTTTTGCTACTGATGGAACTGGCAGGGACATTTTTCGATGCACAATGCCCAAAAACAGATTTCTGTTTATACTTCTGGCTTTGCGATTTGACAACCCTAATGACCGTGATGAGAGGAAGAAAACTGATCCTTCTGCAGCTGTCTCTGAAATTTTCAACAAGTTTATTGAAAATTCACGTGAACTTTATTCTCCTGGGCCTACTATGTGTGTCGATGAAATGCTTGTCCCTTTCCGGGGTCGATGTACATTCAAAATGTACATGCCGAAAAAACCGGCTAAGTATGGACTAAAAGTAATGTGCTTGACGGACGCAAGAACTCACTATGTATACAACTGGTACATGTACTGTGGAAAAGGAAGCGATGGAAGAGGGTTGTCAAATGAGGAGAAAAAGCTGTTGATCCCTTCTCAAGCAGTTATAAAATTGGTAAAGCCAATTGACGGGTCTCGCCGTAACATCACAGCTGATAATTGGTTTAGCTCAGTGGAGCTGGTGAACGAGCTTTTAAAACGAGATCTGACTTATGTTGGCACTCTAAAAAAGAATAAGGCTGAGATACCTCCAGAGTTCCAACCCAATAAAACAAGGGTGGAAAAGTCTTCTTTGTACGGATTTACAGAAGATTTAACTTTACTTTCATATGTGCCAAAGAAGGGAAAAGCGGTCATTCTGATTTCGTCTATGCACCATTCGTCTGCTGATGATAATGATTCTGGTAAGCCGGAAATAATTGGCTTTTACAATTTGACTAAAGGAGGAGTAGATGCCGTGGATCAAAAATGTGCCAACTACTCAGCAAGTCGAAGAACTCGACGTTGGCCTGTGAAAATTTTTTTCACAATTTTAGATGTTGCATGTGGGGTGAACAGCTTTGTACTTTATCAGAGCTATAAAGACACAGAAAAACTTTCTAGATTTGAGTTTATGAAAACACTTGCAAACAACTTGATTCATCCCCATATGGCAAGAAGAACAGAATCAACAAAAAATTTGCCGCGTGAACTACAACTGTGTATCAATCGAATACTCAAGAAAGAAGATGATGTACAAGATATTCCCGAATTTTTTGAGACGAGGAAAACTTGTTCAACTTGTCCTCCTCGGCTGAAAAGAAGAACGAAGTACCCATGCCGTAAGTGTGGATCTGCGATCTGCTTGGAATGCGCAAACAAGATTTGCAAAGACTGCTTCCTCAACCAGTAAATTATACAGTAAGAAAACAAACATATTTTTAGTTTTTTCTGTAAAAATAATTTTTCTGTGTTTTTCATTTGTTTTAGTTTGTACATATTCATTACATTTAACTTTTAATTTGATTTCGAATGTTTACTAATCTTTAAACTTTTATAGTTCAAACACAATATTCATAATTGAAAAAACGATAAAAAATATTGTAAATAATTATTTTTCAAATTGTTTTTACATTTATATGATTTAATAGTTGTAGTTACATCATAGTTTTACCAATCAAATATGATTTGTCTTATATTTTGTGTTTTCTAATTCAAATTACATAAGGTGTCTGTCAGACGTAAGAAAACAAACATATTTTTTATTTTTTCTGTAAAAATAATTTTTCTGTGTTTTTCATTTGTTTTAGTTTGTACATATTCATTACATTTAACTTTTAATTTGATTTCGAATGTTTACTAATCTTTAAACTTTTATAGTTCAAACACAATATTCATAATTGAAAAAACGATAAAAAATATTGTAAATAATTATTTTTCAAATTGTTTTTACATTTATATGATTTAATAGTTGTAGGTACATCATAGTTTTACCAATAAAATATGATTTGTCTTATATTTTGTGTTTTTTTTGTTCAAATTACATAAGGTGTCTGTCAGACGTATGATGCTAGTAGTGTAATTTTATAATATGATGTTAGTTAAGGGTTAACACAAAGTTCAATGTTTATTATTCATACATGTGTATACACAAATTCATTGAAAATAATAAACAAATGTTATTGAAAGCATGTTAATATAAATTAATAATTCGAACATTAAAACATAAACATTATATGTTATAGTGGTTTATAATTCCAACTATGAATGAAGTATGCATGTTACCTGAAAAGATGAGATTAATATTCAAGTGAGAAGTGACAGATTGCAATAAACCGGCTGCATATAAATGTAACGAAAAACATTTGTCAATTTAAGGGTTTTCAAAAACGTCTACTTAATAAATAGTATGAGATGGTAACCATATCTAAATGGATACTTACCAATGATACAATAAGTTTACGTATATTTCTCTAGTATAGCCTACTTTGTTTGTGATGAAGAGACACGGCTGTCAACCCAACCTGAACCATTAGCGTCGTCCGTCGGCTCTCTTATTCTCTCTCTCTCCTTTTCCTCTCCCTCTATGGCTTTTTTTTAATCAAAGGATAGTAATAGAAACAACGTAAGACAAACCAACATCTTAAACTATGAATGTATCTTGAACATTATAAATCCCTTCTTTCAATTTTTGACTATTACGTTAAAAACTTTATGTATGTTAAAATGTTACTACATAGTTAAATAGTTAATTTTATTTTATTTTTAAATAAAACTCATGATTAAATAAAATTAATTTGGATTTCGTATTTGGGGAGTTTCCAGCCTATGTGAAGCTTTTGGCATAATTAAAACTAATAATAATGGTTTGTTCATCACCTACCAGTACTATATGACGTACTAATTGTATTAATAGAACGGTAATTATGCACTTTCTTGTCACCTCATTTTCAAAATACGATTTCATGTTCTAAAAGTGGTGAAATATGAGTTTATATCTCTTGAGGAGTTTGATTTCATCCGCGGAAAACTCGTTTTTCCCGAAAAATTGAGAAACTAGTTTTTTATCTGATAGTAAAAAATCAACTTTTTTAAAAATCGTTATTTTTCGACAACTTTTTTTTCATTTCTCGTGTTTTTTTATGCTGAACACAAATATATAACTGATTTTGTAGTAAATCATTTTTCAGATCGAAAAATGCATTTTTACTAACATAACCTAACTTATCCTAATTGTCTATTTTCTCATCAAAAATTCGTAATTTGCGTTAAATTCGAGTTAAATTCCTACCGGCCGTCACTCCGGCGGGAACATAGGTGAATTCTGTTTTTGTGATTAATAGTTGTTGTATGTAATGATCGCGTAATGGCTGCTAATCGTGATTCGCCACGATAGTAGTTTTTCCGTTATATATCGATAAATATTTGTAATAGACCAAAGTAGTTTTCAAATTTGTATTCAGCGCAAAAAAACACATCAAAATATAAAAAAAGATGACTAAAATACCATTTAAATTAACGGAAATATGACAAAAATACTAAAAGTTGTGACAGTTTGTTCGAATTTTTCGGTAAAACACGTTATTTCCGCGGAATAAAAAGCATATCTTGTGAAAATACAGGCAATTCTAGACCCATTTCAAGCAAAATGTTCCAAATTTGTTTGGTGGCAAGAAACTGCATAAATATCAATAGAGTAAACAGCATGGTTAAAAATGTTAACGGCATTAATATTACATTAATCGTTCATCTCCACTCACTAACTCTTCATATTCGCCCTTATTTCTATGGTTGGAGTTTTAGGAACGAATAATAAAATGATTGGACATTATATTTTTTATACGATATTTACCACATTAATGCCATATGTAACGTAATATAAATGTGTTTATATAATCTGGAAGATGTCAAATATAAAATAGAACTTGGTGGGATACAAAAATGAATGTGCTATTCTAAAACCGCTCTAACTTTACCTCTGAGGAGAGCAGAACACAGCATGGCAATATTGTAAATCTTGAGCGCTTGGCTCCTTCCTATCACAAGGCTAATTTATTTCCGGTCTAGATGAATCACAACTAGGGCCTGATAGTTTTTATAAGTTAAAATTGTCCGATTGACTTTTTTTTTTAATATTTGTAAACAGTAAAAATGAAATACTTCCCAGTTAAACACTAATAAGTTTTTAATACAAACTAAATACTGTAAATGAATTTGTACCTTCCAAATATTAAGGTTTTAGCACACCTCAATATATTTTATATTTATCTTAAATATATTCAATATTTATTTGCAAGTCTGCCTATATTTCCCTATATATTAGTGTCTTTTCCGTGTTTCCCTAGGATCTTCAAAACTTCCCTAAATCTAGGAAAATTCTCTCTAGGTTGGCATCACTGCCTCTCCCACCAATAGATGGGCGTTATTTAACATAATAGAAAAAATAATATGATTACTTTTGGTCGGTTCTCTTAATACCGACATGGCGTCCGCTTGATGGTTGCTACCGGCGTGGGCACTACTAGAGAAGTCTGGGGTGTCCATGTTGTGTGGTAATCATTGTGCGGATGTTGTGTGGGGGAGATAACTGAGTATCAGACTTGTCAATTAGCTGAAAATCAGACCAGCACTACGTGGTTCGGATTCCACGCAAAGCTTTAGGTCCCTTAGTTGCCCTGGCTGTTGGGCTATTAATAAATTGCTTAGTTTTGACTAATAAATTAATAAGTTTTGACAGGCTCTTCTTGCTTCCCCCTCCCAATATTCTGTTTACAACCGCACATCAATTTCTGGGGAAGAGAACGAGAGCAGAATCATACTCCTTTCCTATTATTTGTTCCGTCAACAGCATTCAGTAGCTACATTGAGAGCTGGTGACTGCAGCTCCGTTGACTACGTTACAAAATAAATAGAGTGAAACCAGTAATCGAGAGCGGAATCATATTACACTTCATATTATTTGTTCTGTTCACATCGTTCGGTTGTGAGCTGGTGGCAGCAGCTCTGTCGACTATGTTACAATAATAATAGGGTAAAACCAGTAATCCTATTACTTGGTAATAGGGTGCGAAGAAGTAATCATATTATTTTTTCTATTATGTTAAATAACGCCCATCTATTGGTGGGAGAGGCAGTGATGCCAACCTAGAGAGAATATTCCTAGATTTAGGGAAGTTTTGAAGATCCTAGGGAAACACGGAAAAGATACTAATATATAGGGAAATATAGGCAGACTTGCAAATAAATATTGAATATATTTAAGATAAATATAAAATATATTGAGGTGTGCTAAAACCTTAATATTTGGATTCTTCGTGCTACAAAATACTTGGGGTAATTTCATTTTACATGCAGGGTAATTTCCCTGTATGTAGGGGAGACAGTATTGATACAATGGAAATATTTATGGTCTGTTTGGTGTTTACATTAAACATTTACATCAGGTTATCAGTATCAAGTCATGCTAATCTCATCGTAACAATCATTCCTAACAATCGTGATAATGGTGGAAAAGCATAATTTCCGATCCGCCATTTTGTTTTACTAAATTGTTGATGCTAAAATAATAATAAGTGACTTAAAAAAACCCCTAGTTACTAATGTTCATTAAAATATGTAATGTACTTTTTCGAAATATTCCAATTATTTAATACTTTTGTTTACTGTGTAATTGAACCATTTCCAGACTTTACAATTGGTATATTCCTGGTGTTGAGGCCTTCCTTAACAAGTTGCAAAAGGGTTCAAATCGATTTATCTACTTTCTATTTAATCGGAACTTTTCCATAATTTATTACCTGGTTTCATGTACTAATATAGGACTTGTCTTTTCTATTCTATTATGTCCTCACTGGTATTTACCCAAGATTCATGTATCTAGGGAATTTCTGAGTAATCTAGGGAAATTTAGATTGTTCATCTAGGGAAAAACACCAAGTTAGGTTGGCAATGCTGGGAAGAGGAGCTATCGAATATCGGTACGGTTTCGTATCGTATCTCATCAGTGTGATGCTATGTTTTGAAGTTTTGTTTATTTGATTGGTGCTTTCTGCTTAGGTCAAATTGACCCTTATATAGGAAAATTATAGACCCAATGTCAAATTGCTGTATGTATTTCTAAAATCCAGGTTAGTGGTCAGGTTGTACAGACAATTTTGTGACTGTTCATACGTAATGTATGTACAAGATAGCAACAACATAGAGTCTATGGTGTGAGGTTAAGCCAATTGACTTACTGTGGCAAGTTCTATTTTCCTTAACAACTTTTTATCATGCTTCAGCTCCAACAGTATAGTGACAGTGGAGATTCTGAACCTGAGGAAAATCAAATAGCTCATTTGAAGCCCCTTGAAAATGGCAACTCAATCTCAGCTATTACAACAACAATTTGTGCTGCACCTGATGTAACCCCAACGGTAAGTAAATACCATTGTACGTGTATGGGTGGGAGGGTGGGTGAATACCATTGTACGTGTATGGGCGGGCGGGTGGGTGAATATCACTGTACGTGTATAGGTGTTCAATACCACAGTGCGTGTATGGGTGGGTGGGTCAATATGACAGTGCGTGTACGGGTGGGTGGGTGGGTCAATACCACAGTGCGTGTACGGGTGGGTGGGTCAATACCCACGTGAATACCCAACGTGCGTAAGTAAACAAAGTTGTTTTATCTTGATTTAAATCTATTTAAATTTATCAATTTAAAGTTCTTTAAATCGATTTAAAATCACTGCATTTACTTACAAATGAAAGTAATGTATTGTATCTATATTGTACATGTCCTAAGGATTACAACAAGACCACGTAACTCATTTTACGTGTTTACAACTGTCAGAGGACAACGATGGCCTCTGACAGTTGTCTCCTCAATTCTAAGGGCACCAGGCCGAGATATTCAGCAATATGGTCGTAAGGCTCATCAGAGAAGTCAAATCCAACCCACGATACTCAAGAATACTGGCTCAAATATAGGCCAGTTCTCAAATAAGTTTCCGTTCTCCTTTATTTGATAAAACTTGAATGTACATGGAAAATTATATTTCAGGTTCTAGCACTGAAAATTCTTAAATTGGCAGACAATTTCTTTACCACTGCAATCTTGATGTAGCTTGTTTATTTTCAAGACCCTTAGAAAGTGCAACATTTTTTAGAAGGTGATAAAAAATGAGGGGTAATTATGCACTTTCTTGCCACCAAACAAATTTGGAACATTTTGCTTGAAATGGGTCTAGAATTGGCTGTATTTTCACGAGATATGCTTTTTATTCCGCGGAAATAACGTATTTTACCGAAAAATTCGAAAAAACCAATGTCACAACTTTTAGTATTTTTGTCATATTTCCGTTAATTTTAATGGTATTTTAATCATCTTTTTTTTATTTTAATGTGTTTTTTGCGCTGGATACAAATTTGAAAACTATTTTGGTCTATTACAAATATTTCTCGAGAAATAACGGAAAAACTACTGTCGCGGCGGATCGCGATTAGCAGCCATTACGCTATCATTATATACTTAACAACTATTAATCACAAAACCCGAATTCTCATATATTTCCGCCGGTGTGACGGCCGGCAGGCCGTCACGGAGGCCAAACGCCTGATTTAACGCAAATTACGAATTTTTCTTGAGAAAATAGACAATTAGGATAGGATAAGTTAGGTTATGTTTGGTTATGTCAACAAAAATGCATTTTTCGAGCTGAAAAAATAATTTTACTACAAAACCAGTTATATATTTGTGTTCAGCATAAAAAAACACGAGAAATGAAAAAAAATTTGTTGAAAAATAACGATTTTTAAAAAAGTTGGTTTTTCATTATTACGCGTAGATAAAAATTTAGTTTTTCGATTTTTCGGTAAAAAACGAGTTTTCCGCGGATGAAATCAAACTCCTCAAGAGATATAAACTCATTTTTCACCACTTTATTAACATGAAATCGTATTTTCAGAGGTGGCAAGAAAGTGCATAATTACCAAATGAGGTTGTTCCTTAGGTTACCATGTATTTACTACCTACTTAAAGGAATAGTGAATAGCCTATGAAACTGTGTGAAATAACTTGTGTCAAGAATTTGCTAAAGACTTAGACATATTTTCATGAAATGTACATCTCTGGGTAAAACACGTTTAATCTGAAAAATTAGAGAAGAAACCCCCTAATTATATAGCTTGTCTTACTAGTCCCTTGAAGTGGTAACAATTAAAAAAAAAAATATATATATATATATAATGATGATGATAGTATTGGATAAATATTTACTGTTGTTATTTGCTGCTTAAACTAAATAAATAAATGAAAAACACACACACAGGGTACAACAAGGAATAATGAAGTGTATTGATACAATAAGATAACCAGTTGTACAGTGAAATACTATGTTAATAAAATGTTTTTATTCAATTTGCTTTTATCTTCTTTCTTGCTTTACAACTTGGTTTCTTCTGGTTTATGCTCCGGCTGAAAACATACTCGGTAGTACAACATAGAGATACCTCAGGGAAGGGGTGTCGAGCTGGCCATCAATGTTCTTATGAGATTTAATATTAATCATGTTTAATTGTCCAATTAAAAATTTGAAAAAGAGAATAATTTAAAAAAAAACAGTATCAGAAAAAAAATTATCAAATAAGGGAAAAGATAGGGAGAAAGTTCAAATTTAAAGTTCAATTTTCAATGGAAAATATCTTCACAGCAATTAGTCTATGGTCTGGTCTCACCAAATTTAAGTTTAAAGTTGTCTTCTCCACAAACTTAGAATTCTTGATGTTTTGGGAAATTTAAATATGTTTGTGGCCAAATTTAATAAATAAAAGTTTTGTAATGATTTACAAAAACACTTTTATTGGGAATGTCACTAAATAAAGTCACTGTATTCTGGCTGAATCTTCTCTCCTTCAAGGCTAATAATGGACTCTCACTGCTACTAGTTCCTTTCTCAATCCACAATTACAACAATGTGTCACTGGTTGCTTGATGATCACTTCACTTCACTAGGGGATGTGGGGGTTGGTATTATAATAAATAAAATATTAAAATCATGAGAAAATTAAATTAATGTTGAAATAT
>JAQJVL010010748.1:0-11125 GCA_035578905.1 Stictocephala bisonia
GGTTTAGTTTGACTAATAACTATTAAAATTTCTTCTTACAAAAGGTAGTTTTGGTTCATCTATTATTTATGTTTTTTTTTTCAAAAACATTTTTGAATTTTTAATATTATAATGGACTTAATACAAGTTTATTTTTAAACTCAAAATTTAGTGGTACTAAAATGATTTATTTGTTTCATTGTAATGTTCATAATATACAAATAAAAAGTGAATTGAGGAATAATTACAAAGCTTAGTTTGGAAAAGAATAACATTTAAATAGTATTTAAATAATATAACTAATATATTTATCCAATCAAGCAAATGATTTTTAATAGTTCATATTTTATTAATAAAACTAATGATTATTTTACACAAACATACTTATAAACTTGTTTTGTATACCTATACAAATGCATTTTACAAAAAAAATTATCCATGGATATTATTAAAAACTAAACAATTATTTACAAAATACAAAATATATTTATTAATAATATGCTTAACAATGAACTATACTAACATAAAAATTAATCGCTTCAGAAAATGTGTGTTCTAACTCAGTTTAAATTATTCCACACGATTCATTATACGTATGACTTAATTATTATGGTTTACATTGGCAACATATATAATTAATGGACAGCTGTTTCAGTGCAAGTCGGCAGCCTACTTTGGCCAGCCGCAGCCATATTGTGGTGGGCAAGTGTAGTCACTGTTCAGATGGGCTCTCTGTTTACAACCCCTCTTTGATGGCTAGAAGCTATATCTAATTGATGACCCTAATTTTGCAAATCGTTCCATGAGTAATATTGTATAAACTGTTCCTTAACCATTGGGTTCTAATAATAGAATACAAGTGAACGTCTCATAACACAAATATGTTAACAATATAAGCACAAAATGCACAAATATTTTACAATACAAGTACAAAACGCACAAATATTATGGTGATCGACTTCGGCCAACCCACGCTCACCCTTCCTCAGATATATAGGCCACCAGCCTTAATATAGGCCTATCTTCACGTGACCCTATTTGCTGTAATTATCAAAATGGTGGCTGCTGTGACATTATTGGCTAATGCCTATTTGCTGTTACTTCTGTTCTTATAATCACTGAAAATATATTACTGAAAACTATCTCGGAATCGAAATTAACTAGTTCATTAATTAGTTTATCACGGCCCTTAAATTTAAAAATAAATAACTCTTCCCATGTATTCATAATCCTACCCGTATTATAAACATTTAGAATATCTAGATGTTCATCTATTTTATTGAAACTGTTGGTGCAATTTAGAAGTTGTTATGCAATATTAGATCTTTCATGTTTCTTAAAAGTATAGACGTGGATGTTATGTCTTTTGTTAAAATTTAAAGTCTGACCTATGTAAAACATATTATAATTATTACAGTTAATCCTATATATTCCTGAATTTATCTTCACTTTCAATATTGGAGTTTAGGATTTTGAGTATAGTAATACAAGCCTTAAAAGAATGGTATATAGTAATACCATTCTTTCTCTTGCTGTGCCATCCTGTACCAATTGTATAACAAAAATTTAATATTGTAAACTATTGTAAATGGTGTAACCGTTGATAAATAATTAAAATAAAATAAAAGCTATTGATAAATGGAATTTCTTATCTCTACTAGCAACTCGTTGCGTAAACGGTACATTTTAGTGCATGGATACATACTTATTTTGTTCTTTATAGGATTTTTCTTTTTTAAGTGTTGTTCGTTTATCGTCTGGGATGTTCTTCTCTTTTTTTATTCTACTTCCAATTTCATAAACTATTGATACGTTATATCCATTTGCAATAGCTATTAATTTTATTACATTTATTTCTTGTTTTCTTCCTGCAACACTTAATGGTATTGAATAAGCCCTATACAACATACTTCTGAAGCTAGATGTTTTGTGAGGCGGGGATGTACAGAACTGTTATTATATTGTACAATTGGTTTGAGTAGTTTTTTTGAAAATTCTACATGAAATTTTTTACAATCACGAATTATTTTTATATTCTCCATTCATAGATTCAAGTTCACTGGTAATTCTAAGCTCCTGGTCATGACAATTAAGTACATTTAACATATTATCTGAGTCATTGAATGATTTCTCATTAAATGAAACCATCGATATAACGGGTGTGAAACGTAATATTATATTCATTTTTTAATTGAAAGAAAGAAAAAAATAATCTTTATTCAAACAGCCAAACAAGCCGCATATAGCGTCATTATAATCGTACATTTGGTCTAAAATATATTATTGGTTATTTAAAAAATACTAATTGATCTAAAATGTAGTTTTCATGAATCCCTTTGATCATAAATAAGTGAGCGTTGTTCGCTAAAATCGATCACCATAATATTTTTGCATTTTTGTACTTGTATTTTAAAATATTTATGCATGTTTTGCTTATGTTGTATTTGTATGTGATACATTTGTGTTGTGTTACGTCTCACTTGTACTGTACTTGTACCAACACATATTATGATGAGTACCAACTAGTTTTAATGACGTATTCTCTCACACTAACACACTGTTTGCATTTGTTTTGCCAAATTTTTTGCTAAAACGTTTTATGCAAATATTTTAACATTTGAACAAGTTCATGACAATACTGATGCAAGCTTGTTCATTCAAAATGATAAAACTATATTTTTACTAATAATAACCATCAGCTGAAGAAACTATCTCCGTTAACTAGAACGAAGTCCGTAGTATGATTGTAGACTAATATTCAAGGAATTACATATAATAACTGCACATGATTTAAATCAATCATAAGTTAAATTTTGAGTGAATTACTTAAAGACGATTTTAAATATTTTTTACAAACATTTTTGTAAAAAGTATTCAACTAACAGCTGTTCAAATAACAGTCAAGTAATAAGAAAATTTGTATCAAAACATTCAATCAATATTAATAAAATAATGTGTCATGAGAGATTAATAGAATATACTGAAAATTTTACAAACTGTTTACCACACAATGTTAAATTTTAACCATGCGGACTTTAAAATGTAAACTTTCAATGGTACAATGCGTCAGTCAACAATTATTAACCTATTCTATTCATTGTAAATAGAAAATCACTTTTTAGTAAATTCCCTAAATTTAATTTTTCCTCAAGATCACTTTCACTGGTTAAGGAATATTCAGTTGTAAACACAGAATAAACAGAAAATATATGTGAATAAAAATAATTCAAACAAATAAACAAAAAAATATTATTAACTATTACATGTAATATTTTGTTGTTTTTTCTTTTTTTTATTTTTATTCACATATATATATTCTGTTTATACTGTATTTACAATTGAAGATGCCTCAACTGGTGAAAGCGCTCTTAATAAAATTAAATTTTTGGAATTTACTAAAAAACTACTTTCTATTTATTTAGAACCAAACTAATTCAATACAGCCAAAAATCAACAATTCATTGTCCATTACAGACAAATAAAGATTCCTTTTTGCAAAATGGTTTGATAACTAAGTATATGTCCTTCTAAAATTTGTTTCACCTCTTTAGGCAAACACTCTACTATGGCTTATTTTCAAACAAAAAGACCCTATGAGGGATGTTTTCCCAAAATTGTTTACTAAACAATATAACTTGCCAATTTCAAGCAAAAAACATAATTTTAATTATCAAAACATATTTTTAAATGCTTTAATTTGAAAACCAAACCAAACAGATTTAAGTTAATACTTTATTGATTAATTAATACATATCTAACTTAATTAATTAAGAAAAACTTTGATTTATAAAAGTATTTCAGAAGGATAAAAAAGGTTTTTTCTTGCATTAGCACTTTGTATTTGTACAAATATTTTTAAATTTTAAACTTAAGTGGGGGAAAACATTTACTCTGTTTACCAAATAAGTCTCATGTATTATGCAAATTAGAGTAAAAGTATATGATTGTTTTGTGATGAAAAAAAAAAACAGATGTTGGATGTATACATTGGATTTTTAAAGTACGTGAAAGGATATTTAATATTATGAATGTTTACAAATAATGAGATTCTTTATTAAAAATAACTCCCCATATTAGGTATTTAAATTGAATTAAATACCACAATTATAAACAACCTAATCAAATAAAGAGAGAATATACTTAATGCTTCTTGCATGATACAGTTACATCATATTATAACTTAAATTCACGGTACACCAAAACACATTCGTAAAGACAGAACAATAATATAATATTGACAGAATTATCGCTACAGCTAATGGAAGTCATTAGTGATGTCCATTAAATACTTATTCGTATTCAAGCCGTTCCAGGTACTTTAATTAATGTTTCAAATACGTTTAATCCAGAATGTACTAATTGTAGAATAACGTATTATCCATTGAATGTTTAAAATACAATATCTGACAAAATGACTTCGAGTTGATGGCGGTAAATTGGGTCTCATAAAAGAATTGGGTTTTAGTAATAATGAACTTTTAAATATTTGTTGATCAAATGTTTTTCATTTTAATTAATGTAATAATTTTACACAAATATTTGCTATGTATTTAAGCCTTAATTGTTATACGCACGATATTAGAATAATTTACTCAGACCTATATTTTTAAATAACACTTATATAAATTGACCTTAAATAAGTTTGTAATGAATGGCAATAGTTTTTTTTTTTTTTTTTTTTTTTTTTTTTTTTTTCAGTATGATTAAGGCCCGACTTTTTTACCATTTTTAAATTTAATAGATCTCTATGACACTATCTAAAACTACACAAGCGAGATAAATGTTTTAGTATAATCTATTTTTATGATCTTTCAATGATGGAATTAAGTTAATGTAGAATCATATTAGTATTGAATAAATATGTATCATTTAGATACCATTTTTTATTGAATAAATACATATTTAGTATTTTTCATTCTTATCCATGTCCGTTTGTGCAGTTCAATGTCCACTACAATTAAATTTAAATGTCCTATACTTTATAGAACTTTTTAAAAATCAATGTAAAATTAATATCAGAATATTTATTGTGAAGTTTTATACTGCTCGTATATAAACAATAATACACCCGCATGTTTAAAAACCCAACATGCCGGCCGTTGGCCTATTATTTATGACTTCACACTGTTTATTGCTATGTCTCCCCAACTGAGTACATTCAATCCTTACATCCAGTAAAATATCCTCTTAAATGCAAATATTACGAAATAAATCTCCAATAATACCTTATTGAAATGTTCGTTCCTTGCCGTATTTAATCTCACCTGTTTCCTTCAATCTTGAGATAAGTTCCGAGCAATAGCATCAATCAACTCTGTTATCAAAATAAGAGACAACATGTGGACGTGGGCCACTCACAACTTTCTAGCGTATGTGAATCTTCAAGCAACCAGACAACTAGTTGAGAGATTATTTTTATTACGAGCTAGCTCCATTCAATGAAGGAGGTTTGCAAAAAGAAATAAAATCAAACTTCTACTTGGATTATAGTAAGTCAATATCTTCGTCACAGTCGATTATCGATATTTACCACTGAGAGTAGGGATGTGCCAGCCTGCTACTTTTCCTGAACTGATGTAACAGTTCAATTTGCCAGAGCGTATCAGTTTAAATTAACTGATGTGAAGTAACAGGACGTCAGGCATTCAGTTACTGTTGAAACTAACCGCATCAACTCAAACAAATCAGCAAGTCATCCTGATACTGTGGTATTTCTTCACTTGTTGAATAAAGTCCATGAACAAGTCTATAGGCCCGTGTGAGCTTAATAGCGAATGAAGTTAAAAATAAATAAAATAATAAAATAGTTATTACATATTAATTCTTTATCTTCCTGATATTTCCTTGATAAAAGTGTATATTTAGAATATTTACAAGATATTTTTTATAATTATTTCATTCTAATGTTTTTGTCTCTTGATTAACACTACAGACCTAATACAAATCGAACTTAACAAGATATATCTTATGTTTATCTAATTTAACCATTTACATGATGTATGTTAATTATTAAAAAAGATTATAGTGGGCAGTTAAACTAATTATGAAATAAGAATTATTTATACTATAAAGATTAATTTATTCCATTATATAGTGTCAAAGAGTGTTATCAAAGCTCATAATTGTATTGATTGCTGGCCTTAAACGTATCATTTTTACGTTTTGTTGTAATTATCTATTAACTGTTTGCATTGGAGCACTTTGTTACGAGTTCATTACGCATTATAAAACATAACAATATTCATAAATAAAACAAATAACTTCAATAACAGATAGGTATAAATGTTATAAATACATTTTTTTAATCTGAAATCATACTTTTATAATATAAATACATACTACGAAGGTAATCCAAACACGTTTATCCCGACGGTGAGAACTAAGATTGTTTTACACCTTGTTATTTGGACCGCGGTCCCAGAAACAACAAACAACAAGGACAAGGGGATTTCATGGCAAATTGGAGATTTATTTCTGACTACTCTTAGTCTTTCTCTTATGGTACTCACTTTTGTTTATACTCGTATAAGGTGGAGTGCAAATACTCAATCCTAACAAAAATAAGACCTGTTGTTCTCAATTTAAAAAGTCTGATTATGTTTTTTTTAAGGTTTGTGTAGGTATTTGTGTCATGTTTATAACTCAAACCTAACTATTTATTAACTATAATATTAAATTGAATTGTTAAACTGTTTCTAGATAGTGAGTTTAATGATTGGCTGGCTGTTCAAAATCATTCCAAGTATAGTCAAAATAATTATATACTACGTCATAATTTTTTTTATTTTTTTAAAGTAAGTTATATATACAGGAATATTATTATAATTCATATTAATTTATTTACTTAATAAAAAAACCTAGAATATTTATTAGTCAACTAATCAGAGGTCTTAAAATATGCGTCAAACACTTTAGTTTAAGTCAAACATCTATAAGAATTCGATATTGTATATGAAACCAAATAGGATATTAAATACATTTAGAATTATACATATATTAATATTCAAATGTGTTCCATGTATTTTAAAAAACATATTAAATGTTTTGTACGGGAAAAATACAAATACAAAAATACATTCGTAGCAATCAAATAAAAATAAAAGTAAATTAATAGTATATTTTATAAGTAGATTAGAAAGTGGTAATTTGCATGTTCGAGACCATATGTTTGATTTGTGAGACATGTCGAGCACTTAGAATAGATGATATCTTACAAAACACTCACTTGAGTTTTGAACAATACGATTTCACTTCACTACAAATTATAAATATCCCTAAGACTAAATACTTATTTTAGTTAAACAGTCATTTGAATATTAACTTTTTATTACAATTACGAACATTTTAAAACTTTTAACATTTTTGAAAGCTAGGCCTACTATCAAAATGCAAATTTACGTTAATAATGTAGCGTGGTTGTTATAAATAGATTTATAATGCCATACACGTACAGTGGCATTGACCCACCCGCCCGCCCATACACATACAGTGGCATTGACCCATCCGCCCGCCCAAACACGTACAGTGGCATTGACCCATCCATCCGTCCTTACACGTACATTGGCATTGACCCACCCGCCCAACCCATACACGTAGAGTGGCATTGACCTACCTGCCCGCCCGCCCATACACGTACAGTGGCATTGACCTACCCGCCCACCCAAACACGTACAGTGGCATTGATCCACCCGTTATTACGATCTTTTATAAGATATTTAAAACATTGGTTCGTGGTTTTATAAGTACTTACGCCTTGATTTTCATCAACACTTTCTTCAAAAATATAACTAATAACGTACAATTCCTTGGCCACTTTTTCATATTCACAAACAAGTGTCTAATGTTTACAATGAAAAGTTATGTTTGTTTAGTGTGAAACATTTTCCACTGTAAACATTAGACATAAGTAGTTTCGCAGGTGATAAACATATAGCGAAAACGCATGTACATTACACTACTTTCAATAATCTCAAAGTAGTATAATGAAAATATAATTACAGTTTATTTGCACACAAATACTAGTTTAAAATATTAATTGAATATGGGTAGTTAAGTAACATAAGATGCAGTTAAATGAATAGGAAATTCATGAACTTTGAAGATTATTATTCGGTCCTTCCATAAAAAGATACGTAAATTATCTGTAGATACATAACAAGACACCCATGGATTGGTCACCGTACGTCAGTTGTCACGAGGGATGAGACGTACTGTTCTGTGAGGCTTAATAATATACTTTCAAAAGTTTAAACAACTGAGAAAACCATTTTGAATCCATATTTTAATAAATAATTTAGTTTATAGATAGTATTAATATCTAGGATATTTGAAAATGTGTTTTGCAAAAAATAGTAAGATAGTGAATGTAGGCCTACTACTTATACATTTGACTTGTATCATCTGATTTAATTTTTAAGCTTTTTAACAAATGGTGTAAATATTTCTGCAAACAATAAAATTGTTTTAAATATAACCTAGGTTGTAGCAATTTGACTCGTTGTTTTTTAGACATGTGTTTCATATATAATATAAATATATGTAATAATTAACTGAATTTGTGTGAAAGTAACTATGACTAAGCATACTTATTTTATGTACCACTTGAATAACATAAATATAGTTAGTTATCTTCTGATACTATCACCATGTTAAATGTGTTAACCAAAGGATTGTATATCAAACTAAATGACTTACTTACTATAAAAAAAATCACCTAACCATCAGTGTAACATAAAATAAACATGTACTGGATGATTATATTACATACATTAGAGTCTAAAACAATTAATATTCAAACATTATTTTGCACAGTAAATATTTATCTATAAAGTAACTCTTCCTCATTATGTAGTTATTAAATTATATGGGGAAAGTCGCTTTTACAAAAGCATAAATTATGTATAATCATCAGTATAATTATGTAATGAAATATTACAAATTATTTTGCAGGTAAAAAATTTAAAAATTGGTTTATCCATGAATACTGTTAATTTAATTTTTTATCAGTCTGTGATATATTCTTGTAATTCAGAAAAATAACATTTGGTCATTCATAAGCTCTTTGAATATTGATTTGATATAAAATGATCATTTAATATGACTAATTCGTAAAATCTCCATATATGTACATATTAATTGCTTTAAATAATATTTAGGTGATATTTAACAAGTAAAATAAATGTTTATGGAATAGTTACAAAATATTTATGTCTAGTTTCCAAACCTAGGACATATAACATAAAAAATACTTCCTTTCAGCACAAGTATTACATTTGTGCCAATAATTTATTATTTTCTAGCCTATTTTATTATTTAATCAGTCTCAATAAATAAATGTACTTTTCTATTATCTTAAATAGCGTTTAAAAAACCCATATAATAGTATTATGAATTTCATACTCATTAATAAAATTTTTTATTAAGAGAAAACAGTTATATATATATATATATATATATATATATTTATATATATATATTTCAAGTTGAAGGTGGCAGTGGTGAGGTCAAGTTGAGCTCTTCTAGCTCCACTATTTATTTACATTAAAAAAACAAGTTTTTGTCTTTAAATTTGCTGTAAAGTTGTAAAATTTAGCTTATAAACAATTTAAAAGAAAATGCCTACCATCCCGGGTGCTAAATGTGGCAAATGCAAAGAGGATCTACCTACTGATGGCGATCACTCTATTTGTAGGTTATGTGGTGAAGGCTTCCACCTTGGTGAATGTAGTCTTAAGAGCCAATCCTGGAAATCACTAGGGAAGAATGGACAGGAAAAATGGACCTGTCCCTCTTGCAGAAGGAAAGACAAGTCAAAAAGCATATCTGAAGATGAGCCTAATGCAAATGTGCCTTTGGACCTGGTTCACCTGGCTGAGAAGATTGACAGCTTATTGGAAATGAAGGGCACTGTTGCAAAGATCGAGACTGCTATAAATTTCCAATCTGAAAAGTATGATGAGATACTGGATGAACTAAAAAAACTGAGAGAAGAAAATAAAGAGATAAAAAAAGAATTAAGAGAAGCAAGATCTAAACTGACGAAAAGCGAGGAACAGGTCAAGACTCTCACAGAACGGGTAAATGAATTGGACCAGTACGGGCGCAGGGTGAATTTGGAGATTCATGGTGTACCTGTGCAAGGGCCTTCCCTTAATATGGAGAAGACGATAGAAGTTGTGAAACAGCTAGCCCAGGACATCAAAGTACCGTTTGAGCCAGAGAAGATAAACAGGCTTCACAGGCTTCAGAAGAGAAATGATGAGAGACCCCCAGCCATCCTAGTTCAATTCTTCTCGGTGACAACCCGAGATGAATGGCTAAAAGCAGGAAAGAAGGCCAAACTATCGGAGCAAAACTCTAACAACAAGATCTTCTTCAATGAAAACCTCACTGCCTTCAACAAAGGACTACTTAGGGAAGCAAAAGTTAGAGCCAGGATCTACAATTACCAGTTTGTCTGGTTCCAAAATGGGAAAGTCTTGGCAAAAAAGGACCCAGACACCAAGAATGTAATTGTTATAAAAAGCTTGGAAGATGTGAACAAAATTGGAAGTTAACTGGACATGGTATGTAGTCTTTTGTATATAGTCAACATCCAAACCTATAATGCGTAAAAAAAAAAAAAAATTTTTTTATTTATTACTGTTACCCTATTTCATAGTTTAGTTTATGATTTTTTTTGTTGTTATCATTTAATAGTCTATTTCTTGTTATACTTTGTAATAGTTTATTTTTTTATGTTATATGTTGTTAAAATTCTATCTTATTGTTACTGCTTGTCCTATAGTATATTAACTACTTATTTATTTGTTTATTGGTTTGCTTCATAAACAAATATGTTTACCGATTTAGAAGACCTATATAGAAACTTCCATTTTGATAATTATTTAAATTTTGATTCTTGGTTTAATCAAAGTAGTTCCCCACAAAATCGATTAGGGTTTAATTTAGTTCACCTTAATATTAGATCACTACGGAAAAACTGGGATTCTTTAATGTTGCAACTGCTATCTTACATCAATAATATAGATATTTTAATATTATCCGAATTAAACTGCTCTGAAGAAACAATAAAAGCCTACTGTATAAATGGTTTTTCAACAGTGAGTAAGTGTAGGCTAGAGAAATCAGGTGGGGATTGCTTTTT
>JAQJVL010010749.1:0-11121 GCA_035578905.1 Stictocephala bisonia
TTTCAATCTTGCCATCTTTGAGTTTCAATCTTGAGATATTTGAGTTTCAATCATGCGATCTTTGTGTATCAATCTTGCGATCTTTGAGTTTCAGTCTTGCGATCTTTGAGTTTCAATCTTGCGATCTTTGAGTTTCAATTTTGCCATCTTTGAGTTTCAAAATTGCGATCTTTGAGTATCAATCTTGCGATATTTGAGTTTCAGGCTTGCGATTTTTTAGTTTCAATCTTGCCATCTTTGAGTTTCAATCTTGCGATCTTTGAGTTTCAATCTTGTGATCTTTGAATTTCAATCTTGCGATTTTTAAGTTTAAATCTCAAATCTTTGAGTTTCAATCTTGCGATCTTTCAGTTTAATTCTTGCGATCTTTGATTTTCAATCTTGCGATCTTTGAGTTTTAATCTTTCGATCTTTGAGTTTTAATCTTGAGATATTTTAATTTCAATCATGCGAACTTTCTGTATCAATCTTGCGATCTTTGAGTTTCAGTCTTGTGATTTTCGAGTTTCAATCTTGCCATCTTTGAGTTTCAATCTTGCGATCTTTGAGTTTCAATCTTGCGATCTATGAATTTTAATCTTGCGATCTTTGAGTTTCAATCTTGCAATCTTTGAGTTTCAATCTTGCGATCTTTGAGTTTAGTTCTTGCGATCTTTAAGTTTCAATCTTGCGATCTTTGAGTTTCAATCTTGCGATCTTTGAGTTTCAATCTTGCGATCTTTGAGTTTCAATCTTGCCATCTTTGAGGTTCAATCTTGCGATCTTTGAGTTTTAATCTTGCGATCTATGAGTTTCAATTTTGCGATCTTTGAGTTTCAATCTTGCCATCTTTGAGTTTCAATCTTGCGATCTTTGAGTTATAATCTTGCGATCTTTGAGTTTAAAACTTGTAATCTTTGAGTTTCATTCATGCGATCTTTGAGTTTCAATCTTGCGATCTTTGATTTTTAATCTTGCTATCTTTGAGTTTCAACCTTGCGATCTTTGAATTTCAATCTTGCGATCTTTGAGTTTCAAACTTGTGATCTTTGAGTTTCAATCTTGCCATTTTTGAGTTTCAATTCTGCGATCTTTGAGTTTTAATCTTGCGATCTTTGAGTATCAATTTTGCGATCTTCGAGTTTCAATCTTGCTATCTTTGAGTTTCAATCTTGTGATCTTTGAATATCAATCTTGCGATTGTTAAGTTTCAATCTTGCGATCTTTGAGTTTCAATCATGCGATCTTTGAGTTTCAATCTTGCTATCTTTGAGTTTCAATCTTGTGATCTTTGAGTTTCAATCTTGCGATCTTTGAGTTTCAAACTTGTGATCTTTGAGTTTCAATCTTGCCATTTTTGAGTTTCAATTCTGCGATCTTTGAGTTTTAATCTTGCGATCTTTGAGTATCAATTTTGCGATCTTCGAGTTTCAATCTTGCTATCTTTGAGTTTCAATCTTGTGATCTTTGAATATCAATCTTGCGATTGTTGAGTTTCAATCTTGCGATCTTTGAGTTTCAATCATGCGATCTTTGAGTTTCAATCATGCGATCTTTGAGTTTCAATCTTGCTAACTTTGAGTTTCAATCTTGCGATCTTTGAGTTTCAATCATGCGATCTTTGAGTTTCAATCTTGCGATCTTTAAATTTCAATCTTGCGATTTTTGAGTTTAAATCTTGCAATCTTTGAGTTTCAATCTTGCGATCTTTGAGTTTAATTCTTGCGATCTTTGAGTTTCAATCTTGCGATCTTTGAGTTTCAATCTTGCGATCTTTGAGTTTGAATCTTGCGATCTTTGAGTTTAAAGCTTGCGATCTTTGAGTTTCAATCTTGCAAACTTTGAGTTTCAATCTTGAGATATTTGAGTTTCAATCATGCGATCTTAGTGTATCAATCTTGCGATCTTTGAGTTTCAGTCTTGCGATCTTTGAGTTTCAATCTTGCGATCTTTTAATTTCAATTTTGCCATCTATGAGTTTCAAAATTGCGATCTTTGAGTTTAAATCTTGCGATCTTTGAGTTTCAATCTTGCGATCTTTGAGTTTCAATCTTGAGATATTTGAGTTTCAATTATGCGATCTTTGTGTATCAATCTTGCGATCTTTGAGTTTCAGGCTTGCGATTTTTTAGTTTTTCAATCTTGCCATCTTTGAGTTTTAATCCTGCGATCTTTGAGTTTCAATCTGGCGATCTTTGAATTTCAATCTAGCGATTTTTTAGTTTAAATCTTGCAATCTTTGAGTTTCAATCTTGCGATCTTTGAGTTTAATTCTTGCGATCTTTGAGTTTCAATCTTGCGTACTTTGAGTTTCGATCTTGCGATCT
Source organism: Stictocephala bisonia (assembly GCA_035578905.1). Taxonomy (NCBI): domain Eukaryota; kingdom Metazoa; phylum Arthropoda; class Insecta; order Hemiptera; family Membracidae; genus Stictocephala; species Stictocephala bisonia. The sequence continues at coordinate 2,307 of JAQJVL010010749.1, forward strand.
TTGAATTTCAATCTTGCGATCTTTAAGTTTCAATCTTTCCATCTTTGAGTTTCAATCTTGCGATCTTTGAGTTTTAATCTTGCGATCTTTGAGTTTCAATCTTGCAATCATTGAGTTTTAATCTTGCGATCTTTGAGTTTTAATCTTGTGATCTTTGAGTTTCAATTTTGCGATCTTTCGAGATTGATACACAAAGATCGCATGATTGAAACTCAAATATCTCAAGATTGAAACTCAAAGATCGCAAGATTGATACTCAAAGATCGCAAAATTGAAACTCAAAGATCGCAAGATTAAAACTCATAGATAGCAAGATTAAAACTCAAAGATTGCAAGATTGAAACTCAAAGATCGCAAGATTAAAACTCAAAGATCGCAAGATTGAAACTTAAAGATGGCAAGATTGAAACTTAAAGATCGCAAGATTGAAACTCAAAGATCGCAAGATCGAAACTCAAAGTACGCAAGATTGAAACTCAAAGATCGCAAGAATTAAACTCAAAGATCGCAAGATTGAAACTCAAAGATTGCAAGATTTAAACTAAAAAATCGCAAGATTGAAATTCAAAGATCGCCAGATTGAAACTCAAAGATCGCAAGATTAAAACTCAAAGATGGCAAGATTGAAACTAAAAAATCGCAAGCCTGAAACTCAAAGATCGCAAGATTGATACACAAAGATCGCATGATTGAAACTCAAATATATCAAGATTGAAACTCAAAGATCACAAGATTGAAACTCAAAGATCGCATGATTGAAACTCAAAGATCGCAAGATTAAAACTCAAAGATCGCAATTTTGAAACTCAAAGATGGCAAAATTGAAACTCAAAGATCGCAAGATTGAAACTCAAAGATCGCAAGATTGAAACTCAAAGATCGCAAGATTGATACACAAAGATCGCATGATTGAAACTCAAATATCTCAAGATTGAAACTTAAAGATCACAAGATTGATACTCAAAGATCGCAAGATTAAAACTCAAAGATAGCAAGATTAAAACTCAAAGATTGCAAGATTGAAACTCAAAGATCGCAAGATTAAAACTCAAAGATCGCAAGATTGAAAATCAAAGATGGCAAGATTGAAAATTAAAGATCGCAAGATTGAAACTCAAAGATCGCAAGATCGAAACTCAAAGATCGCAAGATTGAAACTCAAAGATCGCAAGAATTAAACTCAAAGATCGCAAGATTGAAACTCAAAGATTGCAAGATTTAAACTCAAAAATCGCAAGATTGAAATTCAAAGATCGCAAGAATGAAACTCAAAGATCGCAAGATTGAAACTCAAAGATGGCAGGATTGAAACTAAAAAATCGCAAGCCTGAAACTCAAAGATCGCAAGATAGATACACAAAGATCGCATAATAGAAACTCAAATATCTCAAGATTGAAACTCAAAGATCGCAAGATTGAAACTCAAAGATCGCAAGATTTAAACTCAAAGATCGCAATTTTGAAACTCATAGATGGCAAAATTAAACTTAAAAGATCGCAAGATTGAAACTCAAAGATCGCAAGACTGAAACTCAAAGATCGCAAGATTGATACACTAAGATCGCATGATTGAAACTCAAATATCTCAAGATTGAAACTCAAAGTTTGCAAGATTGAAACTCAAAGATCGCAAGCTTAAAACTCAAAGATCGCAAGATTGAAACTCAAAGATCGCAAGATTGAAACTCAAAGATCGCAAGATTGAAACTCAAAGATCGCAAGAATTAAACTCAAAGATCGCAAGATTGAAACTCAAAGATTGCAAGATTTAAACTCAAAAATCGCAAGATTAAAATTTAAAGATCGCAAGATTGAAACTCAAAGATCGCATAATTGAAACTCAAAGATCGCAAGATTAAAACTCAACAATCGCAAGATTGAAATTCTAGGATCACAAGATTGAAACTCAAAGATCACAAGATTAAAACTCAAAGATCGCAAGATTGAAACTCAAAGATCGCAAGATTGAAACTCAAAGATAGCAAGATTGAAACTCAAAGATCGCATGATTGAAACTTAAAGATCGCAAGATTGAAACTCAACAATCGCAAGATTGATATTCAAAGATCACAAGATTGTAACTCAAAGATAGCAAGATTGAAACTCGAAGATCGCAAAATTGATACTCAAAGATCGCAAGATTAAAACTCGAAGATCGCAGAATTGAAACTCAAAAATGGCAAGATTGAAACTCAAAGATCACAAGTTTGAAACTCAAAGATCGCAATATTGAAATTCAAAGATCGCAATGTTGAAACTCAAAGATAGCAAGATTAAAAATCAAAGATCGCAAGATTGAAACTCAAAGATCGCATGAATGAAACTCAGAGATTACAAGTTTGAAACTCAAAGATCGCAAGATTGAAACTCAAAGATCGCAAGATTGAAACTCAAAGATGGCAAGATTGAAACTCAAAGATCGCAAAATTGAAACTCATAGATCGCAAGATTAAAACTCAAAGATCGCAAGATTGAACCTCAAAGATGGCAAGATTGAAACTCAAAGATCGCAAGATTGAAACTCAAAGATCGCAAGATTGAAACTCAAAGATCGCAAGATTGAAACTCAAAGATTGCAAGAATTAAACTCAAAGATCGCAAGATTGAAACTCAAAGATTGCAAGATTGAAACTCAAAGATCGCAAGATTGAAATTCATAGATCGCAAGATTGAAACTCAAAGATCGCAAGATTGAAACTCAAAGATGGCAAGATTGAAACTCGAAAATCACAAGACTGAAACTCAAAGATCGCAAGATTGATACAGAAAGTTCGCATGATTGAAATTAAAATATCTCAAGATTAAAACTCAAAGATCGAAAGATTAAAACTCAAAGATCGCAAGATTGAAACTCAAAGATCGCAAGAATTAAACTGAAAGATCGCAAGATTGAAACTCAAAGATTGGAGATTTAAACTTAAAAATCGCAAGATTGAAATTCAAAGATCACAAGATTGAAACTCAAAGATCGCAAGATTGAAACTCAAAGATGGCAAGATTGAGACTAAAAAATCGCAAGCCTGAAACTCAAAGATCGCAAGATTGATACTCAAAGATCGCAATTTTGAAACTCAAAGATGGCAAAATTGAAACTCAAAGATCGCAAGATTGAAACTCAAAGATCGCAAGACTGAAACTCAAAGATCGCAAGATTGATACAGAAAGATCGCATGATTTTAACTCAAATATCTCAAGATTGAAACTCAAAGATGGCAAGCTGAAACTCAAAGATCGCAAAATTGAAACTCATAGATCGCAAGATTAAAAAGCAAAGATCGCAAGATTGAAACTCAAAGATGGCAAGATTGAAACTCAAAGATCGCAAGATTGATAATCAAAGATCGCAAGATTGAAACTCAAAGATCGCAAGATTGAAACTCAAAGATCGCAAGAATTAAACTCAAAGATCGCAAGATTGAAACTCAAAGATTGCAAGATTGAAACTCAAAGATTGCAAGATTGAAATTCAAAAATCGCAAGATTGAAACTCCAAGATCGCAAAATTGAAACTCAAAGATGGCAAGATTGAAACTCGAAAATCACAAGACTAAAACTCAAAGATCGCAAGATTGATACACAAAGTTCGCATGATTGAAATTAAAATATCACAAGATTAAAACTCAAAGATCTCAAGATTGAAACTCAAAGATCGCAAGATTGAAACTCAAAGATCGCAAGATTGAAAATCAAAGATAGCAAGATTGAAACTCAAAGATCGCATGATTGAAACTCAAAGATCGCAAGATTGAAACTCAACAATTGCAAGATTGAAATTCAAAGATCACAAGATTGAAACTCAAAGATAGCAAGATTGAAACTCAAAGATCGCAAGATATATACTCAAAGATTGCAAGATTAAAACTCAAAGATCGCAAGATTGAAACTCAAAGATTGCAAGATTGAAAATCAAAGATCACAAGTTTGAAACTCAAAGATCGCAACATTGAAATTCAAAGATCGCAAGGTTGAAACTCAAAGATAGCAAGATTGAAACTCAAAGATCGCAAGATTGAAACTCAAAGATCGCATGAATGAAACTCAAAGATTACAAGTTTGAATCTCAAAGATCGCAAGATTAAAACTCAAAAATGGCAAGATTGAAACTCAAAGATTGCATGATTGAAACTCAAAGATGGCAAGACTGAAACTCAAAGATCGCAATTTTAAAACTCAAAGATGGCAAAATTGAAACTGAAAGATTGCATGATTGAAACTCAAAGATCGCAAGATTAAAACTCAAAGATCGCAAGATTGAAATTCAAAGATCACAGGATTAAACTCAAAGATAGCAATATTAAAACACAAAGATTGCAAGATTGAAACTCAAAGATCGCAAGATTAAAACTTAAAGATCGCAAGATTGAAACTCAAAAATGGCAAGATTGAAACTTAAAGATCGCAAGATTGAAACTCAAAAATCGCAAGATCGAAACTCAAAGATCGCAAGTTTGAAACTCAAAGATCGCAAGAATTAAACTCAAAGATCGCAAGATTGAAACTCAAAGATTGCAAGATTTAAACTCAAAAATCGCAAGATTGAAATTCAAAGATCGCAAGATTGAAACTCAAAAGATCGCAAGATTAAAACTCAAAGATGGCAAGATTGAAACTATAAAATCGCAAGCCTGAAACTCAAATATCTCAAGAGCGAAACTCAAAGATGGCAAGATTGAAACTCAAAGATCGCAAAATTGAAACTCATAGATCGCAAGATTAAAACTCAAAGATCGCAAGATTGAAACTCAAAGATGGCAAGATTGAAACTCAAAGATCGCCAGATTGAGAATCAAAGATCGCAAGATTAAAACTCAAAGATCGCAAGATTGAAACTCAAAGATCGCAAGAATTAAACTCAAAGATCGCAAGATTGAAACTCAAAGATTGCAAGATTGAAACTTAATGATTGCAAGATTAAAATTCAAAGATCGCAAGATTGAAACTCCAAGATGGCAAGATTGAAACTCAAAGATCGCCAGATTGAGAATCAAAGATCGCAAGATTAAAACTCAAAGATCGCAAGATTGAAACTCAAAGATCGCAAGAATTAAACTCAAAGATCGCAAGATTGAAACTCAAAGATTGCAAGATTGAAACTCAATGATTGCAAGATTAAAATTCAAAGATCGCAAGATTGAAACTCCAAGATGGCAAGATTGAAAATCAAAGATCACAAGTTTGAAACTCAAAGATCGCAACATTGAAATTCAAAGATCGCAAGGTTGAAACTCAAAAATCACAAGACTCAAACAAGATGCAGAAAACTCAAAGATCGCAAGATATATACTCAAAGATTGAAAGATTAAAACTCAAAGATCGCAAGATTGAAACTCAAAGATGGCAAGATTGAAAATCAAAGATCACAAGTTTGAAACTCAAAGATCGCAACATTGAAATTCAAAGATCGCAAGGTTGAAACTCAAAGATAGCAAGATTGAAACTCAAAGATCGCAAGATTGAAACTTAAAGATCGCATGAATGAAACTCAAAGATTACAAGTTTGAATCTCAAATATCGCAAGATTAAAACTCAAAAATGGCAAGATTGAAACTCAAAGATCGCAATTTTGAAACTCAAAGATGGCAAAATTGAAACTCAAAGATTTCATGATTGAAACTCAAAGATCGCAAGATTAAAACTCAAAGATCGCAAGATTGAAATTCAAAGATCACAGGATTAAACTCAAAGATAGCAAGATTAAAACTCAAAGATTGCAAGATTGAAACTCAAAGATCGCAAGATTAAAACTCAAAGATCGCAAGATTGAAACTCAAAGATGGCAAGATTGAAACTTAAAGATCGCAAGATTGAAACTCAAAGATCGCAAGATCGAAACTCAAAGATCGCAAGTTTGAAACTCAAAGATCGCAAGAATTAAACTCAAAGATCGCAAGATTGAAACTCAAAGATTGCAAGATTTAAACTCAAAAATCGCAAGATTGAAATTCAAAGATCGCCAGATTGAAACTCAAAGATCGCAAGATTAAAACTCAAAGATGGCAAGATTGAAACTAAAAAATCGCAAGCCTGAAACTCAAAGATCGCAAGATTGATACACAAAGATCGCATGATTGAAACTCAAATATATCAAGATTGAAACTCAAAGATCACAAGATTGAAACTCAAAGATCGCAAGATTGAAACTCAAAGATCGCAAGATTAAAACTCAAAGATCGCAATTTTGAAACTCAAAGATGGCAAAATTGAAACTCAAAGATCGCAAGATTGAAACTCAAAGATTGCAAGATTGAAACTCAAAGATCGCAAGATTGAAACTCAAAGATCGCAAGATCGAAACTCAAAGATCGCAAGATTGAAACTCAAAGATCGCAAGAATTAAACTCAAAGATCGCAAGATTGAAACTCAAAGATTGCAAGATTTAAACTCAAAAATCGCAAGATTGAAATTCAAAGATCGCAAGATTGAAACTCAAAGATCGCAAGATTGAAACTCAAAGATGGCAAGATTGAAACTAAAAAATCGCAAGCCTGAAACTCAAAGATCGCAAGATTGATACACAAAGATCGCAAGATTGAAACTCAAATATCTCAAGATTGAAACTCAAAGATCGCAAGATTGAAACTCAAAGATCGCAAGATTGAAACTCAAAGATCGCAAGATTGAAACTCAAAGATCGCAAGATTGAAACTCAAAGATCGCAAGATTGAAACTCAAAGATCGCAAGATTGAAACTCAAAGATCGCAAGATTGAAACTCAAAGATCGCAAGATTGAAACTCAAAGATCGCAAGATTGAAACTCAAAGATCGCAAGATTGAAACTCAAAGATCGCAAGATTGAAACTCAAAGATCGCAAGATTGAAACTCAAAGATCGCAAGATTGAAACTCAAAGATCGCAAGATTGAAACTCAAAGATCGCAAGATTGAAACTCAAAGATCGCAAGATTGAAACTCAAAGATCGCAAGATTGAAACTCAAAGATCGCAAGATTGAAACTCAAAGATCGCAAGATTGAAACTCAAAGATCGCAAGATTGAAACTCAAAGATCGCAAGATTGAAACTCAAAGATCGCAAGATTGAAACTCAAAGATCGCAAGATTGAAACTCAAAGATCGCAAGATTGAAACTCAAAGATCGCAAGATTGAAACTCAAAGATCGCAAGATTGAAACTCAAAGATCGCAAGATTGAAACTCAAAGATCGCAAGATTGAAACTCAAAGATCGCAAGATTGAAACTCAAAGATCGCAAGATTGAAACTCAAAGATCGCAAGATTGAAACTCAAAGATCGCAAGATTGAAACTCAAAGATCGCAAGATTGAAACTCAAAGATCGCAAGATTGAAACTCAAAGATCGCAAGATTGAAACTCAAAGATCGCAAGAGTGAAACGCAAAGATCGCAAGATTGAAACTCAAAGATCGCAAGATTGAAACTCAAAGATCGCAAGATTGAAACTCAAAGATCGCAAGACTGAAACTCAAAGATCGCAAGATTGAAACTCAAAGATCGCAAGATTGAAACTCAAAGATCGCAAGATTGAAACTCAAAGATTGCAAGATTGAAACTCAAAGATCGCAAGATTGAAACTCAAAGATCGCAAGATTGAAACTCAAAGATCGCAAGATTGAAACTCAAAGATCGCAAGATTGAAACTCAAAGATCGCAAGATTGAAACTCAAAGATCGCAAGATTGAAACTCAAAGATCGCAAGATTGAAACTCAAAGATCGCAAGATTAAACTCAAAGATCGCAAGATTGAAACTCAAAGATCGCAAGATTGAAACTCAAAGATCGCAAGATTGAAAACTCAAAGATCGCAAGATTGAAACTCAAAGATCGCAAGATTGAAACTCAAAGATCGCAAGATTGAAACTCAAAGATCGCAAGATTGAAACTCAAAGATCGCAAGATTGAAACTCAAAGATCGCAAGATTGAAACTCAAAGATCGCAAGATTGAAACTCAAAGATTGCAAGATTGAAACTCAAAGATTGCAAGATTTAAACTCAAAAATCGCAAGATTGAAAATCAAAGATCGCAAGAATGAAACTCAAAGATCGCAAGATTGAAACTCAAAGATGGCAGGATTGAAACTAAAAAATCGCAAGCCTGAAACTCAAAGATCGCAAGATAGATACACAAAGATCGCATAATAGAAACTCAAATATCTCAAGATTGAAACTCAAAGATCGCAAGATTGAAACTCAAAGATCGCAAGATTTAAACTCAAAGATCGCAATTTTGAAACTCATAGATGGCAAAATTAAACTTAAAAGATCGCAAGATTGAAACTCAAAGATCGCAAGACTGAAACTCAAAGATCGCAAGATTGATACACTAAGATCGCATGATTGACACTCAAATATCTCAAGATTGAAACTCAAAGTTTGCAAGATTGAAACTCAAAGATCGCAAGCTTAAAACTCAAAGATCGCAAGATTGAAACTCAAAGATCGCAAGATTGAAACTCAAAGATCGCAAGATTGAAACTCAAAGATCGCAAGAATTAAACTCAAAGATCGCAAGATTGAAACTCAAAGATTGCAAGATTTAAACTCAAAAATCGCAAGATTAAAATTTAAAGATCGCAAGATTGAAACTCAAAGATCGCATGATTGAAACTCAAAGATCGCAAGATTAAAACTCAACAATCGCAAGATTGAAATTCTAGGATCACAAGATTGAAACTCAAAGATCACAAGATTGAAACTCAAAGATCGCAAGATTGAAACTCAAAGATCGCAAGATTGAAACTCAAAGATAGCAAGATTGAAACTCAAAGATCGCATGATTGAAACTCAAAGATTGCAAGATTGAAACTCAACAATCGCAAGATTGATATTCAAAGATCACA
>JAQJVL010010750.1:0-11111 GCA_035578905.1 Stictocephala bisonia
ACACTTCTCAAGACTACACAGTTGTAAGAGTCGACCTTACACAAAGATCCTCAAAACCCTGCTGTAAGATTACAAGTTTATACAGACCGTTACTATATGAGCCTTGAAATTGCTAAAGAACTCCTTGATTTAGGGTGTGTCCTAACTGGTACTGTTATGCCCTTCTACCAAATTAAATGTTGCAAAGAATTTAATTACACCATATTTTAATTTAATACTGGTCAATCACTTTCGAACATTAGACTTGGTCTTTTCATTGGTGGAGAATATATTTGCCATTGAATAGGTTTTTGAAAAAAATCAGTAAATTAATTTCGAGTTATATTATATAAAATGTATTAAAATTACATTTGGAATTTTGATTAGTGACTGGAATAATCAATTGTCTTATTACAGGTACAAACAAGTTATTTTTAAATAGGTATATATTTGTATTAAATTATCAGGTAAAACTAATGTTCACAAGCCTATTTATTATTTATTTTATTTGAAACAAATTAACCCTTTTAACCTGGGCGGACAATATATTGTCCGCTGAAAACTACGCGAAGCGTACGGGCGGACCCTATATTGACCGCCGCAGTACTCGTCAAACGTACGGGCGGTCAATTTACTGTCCGCCATATTCCATACTATTAAATAATTATGTAGGCGCACCTTATGTATTCGAAATTGTTTTGATAATGTTTTATAGTATATAGTCTGCACTAATAATGAGGCTATTCCAATATTTTTAACGCCTTTTACTTTTTTTATTTGAAATACTGAGGTAAAGTTTTGATCTGATCAGTAGCCTCAGAAGTTGTCAGCTGTCTGCATTCATCATATGGTGTTGTTGTGTTTATTTACATTGTGTTGTGAAGCAAAAAGTTCTTTTTATTTTATTATTTTGTAGTTTTGTTGTGTTTGTTCTAATAAGGGAACAAAGTATGACAGGAGCAACAGGCAAAGATCCAGAATTATCTGTTCTCTTTGCCAAGAGGGCTGCCATCCAATGTGTATGCCCAAACATGTTTGCAACTAGGCCATTTAAAATTTTAGCTTCGGAGTTCGGTTTTTGTAAATATATAAACTTAGTGATAAGTGTAAATAGTATGAATGAATTTCTTATACAGTGGGAGTGGAACTATGTGAAAGAGATATTACATTTGAACTTATGTGAAGCCACTGGTAAGTGATTTTTTAATTTTGTTCTTTTTTCTAAAAACCCGGACATGACATTATTATTTGAATTTGCAATAGTACAATTATTCCTTGGCCTAGGGTTATGAAATTTATATATGTTGTAGCTAATAAAATATTGTACTGAAAAATGTCAGTTCCCATGGTAATATTCTTTTTATTTATCATAGTTATTCACCTCTAAATATGTTTTTGTATTTTTTTTACTATAAAAACCTAATAAAAACAAATTAAAAAAATTATTTTCTGATTTAAATATAGTTAAAAGTACATTAATAAGTTACAAAATCTTATTGTGCAAATTTTGGTACCAAAAACATTGTAATAGCTTGAGTATAAACAAAAAAATGGCATTTTATATACATACACATAATAACCAAGAATTTAGCCTGCGGCGGTTTTGGAAGACCAGTAGAAAATTAGTGCGGAAGTTGTAAGTGACAATTAATTTTTTCTCCCGGGTTAAAATGTCATAATGGACAATACAAATGTCCAGTAAAATGTCACAAAACAGAACCCCAAAACAACTTTAAATTTATTTCCACATTTTTACAATTTTTAATATATTACGATTTTTTTTCTTTCAATTGCTGTATAGGCTGACTCATCAAAAACTGAACAACTTCTTCCATGATATTAGGCTGAAACACAATAACCATCCACACTACTCCGAAGTCAGTTTAAATTGATTTCATTGTTTTAAGTCATCTACAGAAAACAGCAGCTAAAGCGAGGACCAAAAATAACTTTGAGCAGCAACTTTTTGGATCATTGTGAGGAGCCAGTACATAAGTCCTGGTTATTACAGTTTTGTAGCGACAAACCAGAGGGTTTACTCTACTGTTGAATATTGTGCTCCCGTGTGGCTTAATAGTAAATACTTAAGTACTAAATATAGTATATTATAATAAAATAAGTACTAAATTACAGTAGTAAATACTTAATAGTAAATAATTAATAGTTAATAGTACGAGAGGTTGATGTCCAATTAAACAAGGCTATCAGCGGCTGTACACAACATAGCTCCTCCAAATGTAATATGCAAAGATGCAATCTCCCCAATTTGCAAGATATAACACAACGTGCAGAGGGACTTAAATTTAGAAAACCACCTCTTCAACTAGCTTCCCAGTTAATCTCAAATGAATTTTCGCCACAAATCAACCAGGCTTTAACTTAAGACATGATTAAACCTTCAACAGCCAGGTTTTTGATCAGCTGTACACCCCCTGCTTTCCCCAGACGAACAACATTACAAAAAGGTTGTTTATAATGTTACAAAACACTATAATCACTAAGAAATCCAATTTTATTTGATAGAAACTTACTCTAAAATAGACTAAGGGTATGATATTCAATTATACAAGGATGGACCCAAAGAGGGACGTCACATACCCTACACACAAATTGTGTTTCCTTCCTCCATTTTGGCTTCAGTTTCAAATTACCACACACATGGCAAATTCTTTGAGGTTTTTGATTTTTTTATTGGGTGGTATGGGCTGTAAGAAGTGTCTCTGGGTGAGTCTAAGTGGTGTTTCTCCATTCGAAGGATAACCACCTTTTGGCTTTATCCTGAGCTGACAGTGCCTCTCAATAATTTGTGTAACTAATTCTTTTCCAAAGCAAGATAGTGATTAAAGAAAATTTAAATTGACCAAACAAGCTGAACATTACAGCAACAACAAAATGAATATATTGAAATACAACATTAAAAAATAGATACAATGAAACCTACGTGGACTAATGGTCTAGTTTTTAAGGATTTCAGGTTTGCCCCGGCCAACTGACATCATTAATGTAAAGAAAATACAAAAATCATAAGCAATAATTTATACTCTACAATCTTTAACTGTTTTGTTCAAGAATTGTAAAAGAATGGAGAAGTAGTGCCGGAATCAATAATTGGAATGCTAAATTTGTTTGATTAAACATTTTAACAATTGAATTATTTCCTATCAATTATTTAGACCCTTACTCTCTATCTGAATGTCAAGGACATGGGATTGTTGAATAGCTTTTTCCCGCAATGACTGAACATTGAATAGACTGTGATGACTCACATAAGTCTGAGTTCTTTCAACCATTCAAATTTCAAGTATTGACTAAAATTGTTCCATATTATACAGGAAGGTATCAGCTTACTAGGTTAAATTTACCTGCAAGAAACATACCAACCTCCTTCTAGTAGAGTATGTCTGGATAAGAGTACACGTGAACCTGTTGTTCCTGTGTTTTTAGCTGTTTTCAGGGGTATATTTTTCTGGTTTTTTGATGATAGTTGGTATAGCACTGTAGTTAGGCATTGTAGACACTTAGGTAAGATTATTTTAATATTTTCACACCTAGTATTTCCAACAAAACTCTTATCAGTTCTCAACAATGCCAACTGACCGTTCCCCCACTGCTCCACCAGTCACTCGGTCCCAAGGACCTAGTGATGTGTGAAAAGATAAGAAACCAGTGCAGATAACTTTGTCTGACCCATCTGGCGGCTAATCAAGTGAACTGACGGCAGCTATTCAGTCTGCGATTAACAGTGCCCTGTGTTCTGAGGCTTTGCTCACCAAGCTAGCTGATAAGATCTCGCAGACTGTCAATGACAACTTGACCTCTGCGCCTCCAAGCTGCTAACAGCCGTATTGACCAGCTCATGGCGGAGGTAACGTCGCTGCGAGACCAACTGCAACGACAGGAGTTGCAGCATGATGACCTGACCCACTACGTCATGACAACCTCCCAAGTTTCCGGTATTCCGGAGACTTCGGGAGAAAACACTGATAGTTTGTTGCTGAGAGCATATTGAAGGATCAACTCGGCATTGATATTGGGTTGAAAGACATCGACAGATCACATCGAGTTGGATGACTCCAGAAGTCGGTGCCTGGGACAGAGATGAGACCACGACCCATCTTGATGAAATTCGTGAGCTACAGACAACGGCGGGCTGTCTTCTCTGTAAAGAAAAGCCTTAGGGGAACCAAGATCAATATCAGAGAAGACCTCACAGCATCCCAATTGGCGGATTACAAAAATGCTGTTGCAAAATATGATTTGAGACGGATTTGGACCCAGGATGGACGTATCCGCTGGATTGATGAGGGTGGAGACTGTCCGGTGGGTTCATGTAGCAGATAAAGCTGATATATAATTGGGTGTTCTTATAAAAGATTTCAATTTAGAATTTGTAATACTGTATATAAAACACTATATGTCATAATTTATCACTACTTGTTATTTTATTTATTTATTTTTTATTACTGCAGTATTATTATTATTATTAATATTTTTCTTTTATTACACTCGTATTGTCTTACTCAGTTGTTTAGTTTAATTATTTATTTTCCTGTCTTTTTTCTACTTAAAATGCAGTATTACACATCTTATATCGAATTAAGCATTAATATGAACATATATTTCATGTCTTATTTTGCAAAAATGTAATTTAAATTTGTGTTTTGTTCAGTATTGTTATTTTTACTGTGTATATATATATATATATATATATATATATATATATATATATCAACGAAACAAGTTTATATAAAGTTATTAATTTAAATATTTTGGTTTGTAATTTGTTTCATCATTGATTATTAAATTATGTGTAATCTGTGTTTGTTTATATTTACAGTCCATGGTAATTTTGAAGGTTAAAGTAAATATCAACTGCTCGCGCCTTGTATGATTTTACTAATTGTTTTTAGTTTATATCATCATTATTTTAATTTTCCTTACATTATATATTGTTTTTGTTTAGTACATATAGTGTAATCTGGGTCTGTATATGTTAAGTTATATTTTCGTTTAGTCTATTTAAAAAATTTGAATTAATTTTAACTGTTAGTCTTTAGTTATACAATTACTTGTTTTGTATTTCAATTATTTTTATTTCTTCACATTATAATTCATAGTCCATGTGTTTGCTTTATTGTTTATACTTATATAAGGTTTTGTAATTTGTTACCGAGTGAGGTCAATGTATTATTTCAGTAACATTTACACGTATATTATTATTACGTTTATTGTGTAAATATTGTAATATATTGGTATAACACTATGCAAGTAGCTTAACTTTTCTTTTTTTGTTGTAAATATTGTAATTTAATATCATACAGGAGTACAGGCAACTGTCACCTCAATCAATCATTTATTGGGACAATTGACAATATATCTTGCATTTGCCAAGTCAATATTATACATTGAGTATATACTTAAATAATTTTTACAAAGTCAGTATTAACTATAAACAGTTAAATACAAATATTTACAAAATAAAAAAACTAAAAATACATAAAATGTATTTATCTTTAAATCAGAATGTCGGGACTATTTTACATGACCGCCAGCCACATATTCCTTGACGCTTTAATGGCATTTATCAATGAGGTATGTTTTTACTTGATGCCGGAACTTAGTGCTATCGGACTCCATCCTCAGTGCAATTGGTAAGCTATTGAAGATGTTGACTCTATTGTATGGAAGGTTCTGTTTTTTGCAATCTAAACAAGAATAGCGTCCTCCGAGACTCCCTACCCCACACGGGAACTGCATATACAAGGTGTGGATACAGCAATCTGTAGTAGGCAGTGAGAAGGACCTCAGGGCCTACCGTCCCTACCAGATTCCTCAATATGAAGATTCCAGTGCTCATTTTACTGGATACATTCATAATATGGGAATAAAAACTCAATTTATCATCTATAGTTAGACCCAGGAATTTCACAGTCTCCGATGATTCTAGTTCTGTGTCTCCAAGGAAAACACTGAACCCAAAGTCAAAATCAGACGAATTTTGACTAAGGTGAAATTTAATGAGGTGTGATTTTAATGAATTAATTTAAGTGAATGATCCTCAAACAACTGAAGGTGGTTATTAAATTCCAGAAGAGCATTGATTTCTAATTGTTCTCGAGATGGAGTGGACAGTGAGAGGGTGTCATTAGCAAAATGCAAACTTGGGCAGTTTTTACTGTCAGTGGAAGATTACTAATACAAATTAAAAACAGAATTGGGCCGAGTATAGACCCCTGGGTGACGCCACTAGTTACTGTGGTCACAGCAGAGGAACGACGCAGTGTTCACTGCGGATATTTCCACGAACTGCCTCTGACCCTGAAGATAAGACGAAAACCATTTTAGAGCATGGCCTCATATTCCGATGAGAACCATTTTATTTAGTAACAAGGTATGGTTGACTGTATCAAGGGCCCTGCTCAGATAAAAAAATTGGCTGGCACAGGGGTTTTTTTCTATCCAATCCTCTAACTACATTATCTAGTAGACAGCATTAGTCGTTGATTTTGTCTTTACAAAGCCAAACTGTGTTTCTCTAAAAAAACTGCTCAATCTGTTTAGAGTTATTTTTTAAAAGATTTTCGACATGGTGGGGAGAATGGAAACTGGCCTGTAGTTATCAAACTTAAGCTTGTTGCCTTTTTTCAAGATAGGTTTTACAATGGCGAACTTCAATGAGTCAGGAAACATACCACTTACAAAACACTCGTGTATCAAGTAACTTATAGGGCCAGCTAAGTACTCGTTCATTTCTTTTATCAAAACGTCAGGTATTTCATCATTACCAGCTGATTTCTTACTTTTTAATGATTTTATTGCACAGCTTACTTCTTCCTCTGACGTTGGGAATAAAAAAAGAGATTTTCTTCTTATTGATGTGCCATTCTGGAGTATTATATCTGGTGAACATATCTGAGGTGTTTTCTTATTTTCTCCAACATTATTGAAAAAAAACTGTTGAGTATGTTGGCAATTTAACCAGGGTCGTAAACTAGCTCACCATCATCTTTTTCAATACAAAACTCTGATATTGTATTTGTTTTCTCCAACACTGCTTTATTTTCATTTATTATACCCCATATAGCTTTCGATTTCTGATCTGACCTTTCAATTCTTGTTTTAATATTCTCAGCATTGGCCTGATGTATTGCTTTCCTGTACTTGTTTTTTGTTCTAAGATAATAGTGCCTCATAAAATTATCAGAAGGGAGATCTTTCGTTGTTATATACAGTTCAGTCAGCTCCTGTTTTAGTTCGAGTATTTCTTTGCTCAGTTTAATTCTATGAGCTAATTCTATCTTTGATCTTTAGCTGCTTTTTAGGGAACGATACTTCAAAGTGTTGCTTTAACTGGACATAAAATGCATCAAACTTATCGTTGAAATCAGCAGGTTTATACATATCGTTCCACTCATCTTTATTAAGCAAATTTCTGAAAAGCTGCTTGTTTTCTTTAGAGAAAATTTACCATAACTGGATTTCAATCGTATAGGCTTCGTAACTGGTTGGTGGGAGATGTCAGATGTCTATGCATGGTGGTCTGACAATGCTGACACTACCACTTCAGTCCTTATTGAAAGATCGTCAGAGAATATATGGCCTATTAGAGTTCAGGACTATTAGAGTACAAGCTCTCTCAAGTATACGAGGTGACTAGGTTCTGTAAATCAAAACTGGCCATAATGGTAACAAATCTAAGTCTTAAAAACGAGTCCCTTGCCAAATTAATGTTAAAATTCCCCACCACAATGGTCGTACAGTTCTTCCTCATATTCCTTTCCAGGCAACTTGACAGTGTTTCAAAAAATATATCATGCTGGTTTGTAGGTGGCCCATAACCTACTACCAGCAGCAGTTTCTTACCCTGTCTTAACTGCAGTATTGCCGCAGTCAGCTAACAGTAGCCTTCAATACAAAATTCTATCACATCCATCACTTCAGAAGTTACCTCAGCTTTACACCAGATTCCCACTCCCCCATGTTAAGCGATAGCCTGCAATATGGTGTTACATATACATAACCATCCAGTATTTCAACTTCTGGTGATTTTAGTGAGTGTTCTGATAAGCATATAATATCTAAGTTCTCTAAATAAATAAACACATTCAACTGTTCTATCTTCGATGCCAGACCCCTAATATTCTGGTGAGCTAGTTTAAGGCAATTCACAGGGCGCCCAGACTTGCTGAGGTAATCCCTCCAGGGTATCTCTAATAAATTGTGGAGTTGAGCTAAAAAATGTTTGTTATAAAAAGTTTTTCATTTTGGTTTATTTACCTTTTTCCTGAAGATCACCCTGGCCTGTTTAAGAAAGTTGTTAGAAGGTGGATTGAAACTGTTGGAGGAGTATTGAGGTGTATGGGGAGCATTAATTGATTGTGGGATGGACACTTTACCGAAAATGGCCTCCGATGGCACGACACCTTTTACCGCGCATGTTGAGATGCATACCATGTCTGGTGTATAGACCTTGTGTTAAAGAGCCGATCGACACGCAAGCCACATTCCCCCACCAACGGAGCCTACACACTACTTACCAACGAATCGAGTGTAGCGTCATCGTGCCTACGAGCAACTCCACCACCAGCACCGTCGGCTCGGGAACCAACATAAATGTGCCGCTCAACTCCTCAAATATGCCATTACACAATATTGTTTGTACCAGCAATAATAATAACAAAATCAGTCGAGCTTAAACTAAGAGCTTCTCGCTGTAGCCTATCCAGGACCTAGCCTAATATAGGAAACCACTCCATACTCTCCGCCAAGTTTATTTTGAAGCAAATTATTCAGGAAACTTCCATGGCTATCATCAGCAAATATTACTACTTTAGATTTTTTTACACTGAGACTGACTTGGGGAGACTGAAGGGTCAGGTACATAGGATAAGTTAATATTTTTAGGTTTTGTCTTTGGGTGACTAGCTGGGCGATTTTGGCGGAAAGGGAGGGATGTTTATACACTTTCCTTGGATCCGAACTGGTAGATAAATTAGAAATAGACTTATTATTTATAACATGTTTGGGATGTTTTTATGTTTTTTTAACTCTTACACCTAGCCTATAATCTTAGATACCGCATTTCTGGCAGCACTTACACTTTCAGGTACGGTTTTCAACACAAAGAACCTTTTACTGATGGGTACATTGGACTTTTCAGATTCACATTTACTATTAGACTTACTTTATGCTTAACAGTTTCCAAATATGTGCTAGTTATTTTTTCTAGAGGTATATTTACTTTTATCGACAACTTGTTCATACTACATAGGTTTTCCCTACTGCGTAACGGCTGGCGGTCTGACTACTTATTGCTATAGGTTCCTGAATAGCTTTTGACGAACAGTGAGGTACAGTACAAAACCAATCAGGGAAAGGTTGTTGAGGAGCGAGGCTCTACATGGCAGTAACAATTTAGTATAATCACCTAGTTAATAAGCACGTTTATACTACATTCAAAACTATTATTTTGCTGTACACAAGGTACTTCAAAACAACGGTTATTGCTAAGATTCAAGTTGCTTGCCAGTTACCATGCGAATTTAGAATTTAAGCCTGATATGGAATCAAGATGGAAAGCAAACTGATTTGTCATGTCAAGGAACAAAAGGCTCCAGTGAGTAGCACTGTCGTCTCTGTCTTACTGGCTGCTGTTACATACACAACAGAATACATAGTTATAGTACTTAAGTACTAGTTCATGGATTTGACTATCTATATCGTCTTTCTAGCCGTTCTTACGGAACTCACCGATAGATGGCCCTACGAATAATGCTTTACTAGTGATGGAAGAGGGATGTTCATAAAACTATCAACGTAAGCTTTAAATACGTGTCGTCTAGCCATCTATCAGTACTCCAGGATTTAGACTGCAATTCCTTAAGTTGTACAGTGTATTGGTTAAGCTTAGAGGACATATCAGTGTTCTTATCTACAAGGTTGTTTAGCTGGTCTTTAAGGGTAGTAATATTAAAATGACTAAATGAGATCTTGTCTTTTAGATCGTTCTTTTCTTTGACAACTTTGTCCATACAGCTTTTGGAACACCAGAATCCAAATCTGCAACTATAGATTTCATTGGTTTGTTTTCAAAGATTGCATTATTATATTTAATTTTTAGATCACGCAAAGTATCTTTCACAGCAGGCAGTTCCCGTGTAAGGGATTCTTTCTCTTCAACAGTAGCATCTTGGATTTTAAAAGAATTATCCATTTCAATTTTCATAAGTGATTTAGATGAATTAAAGTGATATATTAATAATTTTATTCCCTATCCAGATCAATATTTTTTTCAATAATAGCTTTTTGTCCTACAAAAAATCATCAAAAATCTGCAAAAGGATTACTAATATCAAGATAATCAACTCATATGTAAGATTATTAATATCAACTTCAGGGTTGTTAACAGCTAGAATGTTTAATTCTGAGGATAATTTAACCATCTTATTTTCTAGATCATTCTCATATTAACACTCAGTCTGTACCTTGTCATATTGATGAAATTCACTCACTATTTAGAACTCCATTTTGTGATTGTATTCTTATTTCCAAATCGTGGCTTAAGCCTCACATACCCTCAGCTTCTGTAGACATACCAGGATACACTCTCTATCGTAATGACCGTTTGTTTGCTGGAGGTGGGGGCACAGCGGTTTACATCAGGTCCTCTATTACTACTAAGGTATTGGAGATCTCTGACACCTCAAGACCATATCGACCTGAGTGGATGTTTATGGATATATCATTTAATAGTGTTCACATGCTCCTTGGACTTTGTTATCGACCACCTTAAGTTGGCTACTTGGCAGAATTCGAAAGTGTCCTGTTAAGACTGATGCCTCGGTATAGTCATGTCATTGTGACGGGTGATTTTAATACTTATTTACTGGGACGAGACACGTATGACAACTTACCACTATGTTTTACTCCCTTTTCAGGGGGAAAAGTTAAGAAACTTAACTTACTCCCTTTTCAGCCCACTCACTACTCTGATCACTCTGACACCTTGATTGACCTGCTAGTGGTTAGTGACTCAACTCGAATTACACATCATGGCCAGTTGTCTGTCCCTGGAATATCAAAACATGATCTTCTGTACTGTGTCTATAAAGTCACATCGCCACAGCACGTGC
>JAQJVL010010751.1:0-11100 GCA_035578905.1 Stictocephala bisonia
TCTAAATTCATAAGCATAAAAAGAACTGAACAAATTGTACAAACTGGTTCGGAGAAATTGCATAAGTCCATTCTTTGTATTCCCTATCTAATTAATATTAATGCTCTATTTTCATCATTATCATATATGCTAACCCATTGATTTTTGTGTCGAACGATCGAGTGATACACAGCACATCCAATAAATGGATATATTTCATAACCCATAGTGGGTATGAGGGCAGGTGTGCCCCAATGTATAGTTCTCACATCATCTCCTATCCACCAACAATTTATGCTCAATTAGGACCAAAATGGTGTACCTTGAATCAGGTCAGTACAATATTTGTACGCGTATTATATCCTGTCAAACAATAAAGTATTTCCACTTGAGACCCAAGAGGTGATACTTGAATAAAGTACATTTGAATTTGATAAATACATCGTGACCTGTCTTACAATAATGTATTTCCATTTGAGACCCAAGTGGTGATACTTGAATAAAGTATATTTGAATGTGATAAATACATCGTCACCTGTCTTACAATAATGTATTTCCATTTGAGACTCAAATGGTGATATTTGAATAAAGTACATTTGAATGTGATAAATACATCGTTACCTGTCTTACAATAATGTATTTCGACTTTGAGACCCAAGTGGTGATACTTGAATAAAGTACATTTGAATGTGATAAATACACATTATTGTATTTATGTAAGTGAACGTGTTCCATTCATGTGTAGTGTGTATTTATGTGTAGTGAATGTGTTCCCACCCACCCGCCCATACACATACAATGGCATTGACCCACACGCCCGCCCATACAGTGGCACTGACCCACCCGCCCATTCAAGATAATTGTATGGAGCTCATTGAGTATAAAGTGATGTCAAATAAGTTATGGGTGTCCGCGCGTCAGACGGTTTGCCATACAAGGTGGCCGACTCACACGTGCCTGGCACAGAGACCCACCGCGTTTTATTATTCCGTGAAGACCGCCATAATCTCGGTAACTACCCAACGTGTAGACACGTAACTCTGGTCACTCGTGACCCCCTACAACAAGAGGATCCTTTGTGGGGCAAACCCGATGGTGGACGATTCTATTATACTGGGTTAAAAATTTACCACGACCATTTGAAAGAAATGTCAAATACACTTTCCTCATCGTGGTTCTTTCATACCAAAATTCTCCATACGCTCCTATACCCCTATCATATGTGACTGCCTTGCAACAGATAACTACAGGAGTTAAAAAAAAAAAAAAAAAAACACACACACATTAATAATAATAATAATAATAATAATAATAATAATAATAATAATAATAATAATAATAATAATAATAATAATAATAATAATAATAATAATAATAATAATAATAATAATAATAATAATAATAATAATAATAATAATAATAATAATAATAATAATAATAATAATAGACACCAGAATTATTCATACGTCACCTGGACCAGGAAAACAACCCATATCATACTACTGACCCCACAGCAACACACTAAAAAATTCTGCTGATGAGAAGCCATCGTAGAGAGTTAAGATGTAAAATTACAGATAAAGTAAATGGAGAGGCAGAAATCGGAAACAAAAAAATAATATAAAATCTCGAAAACAATTAGAAGAAATTTGTGATTGATTATTAATCACAATAAAAACGTATTAAATGAAAGAAATGGGAAAATAAACCAAGAGTTTATGTTGAAAAATAGCGATGATAGAAGATACGAATCATCATGCAGTGAAAATGATTCAGTTTTCAATAGGGCAGAAAGCCAAACAATTGAACAGTTCAGTACTGAAGGTAATTCAAGCGTGTAGGGTGTCAGATTGAGGCATGGAAAGCGGCGGATTCCTTATATAATATATATATATATATATAAAACCTCGGTGGGACTTGTTTCAATTGACTGAGGGCTGTTCTACCAACCGTTCGAAAAACGTTTCTCGCAGCCGCTGGAGTGACTCGTTTCAATCGACAAAGTGCCGGTCTACCAACCGTTCTAAAAACGTTTATCGCAGCCGCTGGAGAGTGCCTAAATTAACAAACAAATCCCTAAAATATAGCGTAAAACTATGATTGGTCTTTAGGCGACAAAAATGAATACAAACTGTTTTTATATATAGTTTAACTATCCGTACAGTTTTGTATACAATTCGAATACGTGAATTAACAAAACTCAAATTTACCGACTTTTTATGAGGAAATGTGCTATACAGGGTGTCCCGTAAGTAAGCAGCCAAACTTCTGGAGGTCATTCCTTGGGTTAAAACAAACAAAAAATTTCATTTGTACAAATCGTCTATCTCGCTCCATTATCCGGCTATCTGTCTGTATGTGTTTTTTTTCTAAAAACTTAATATCTCAAAGGTTATTTAAGATAAAACCATGAAAATTGGTATGAATGTTGATCTTTACAGTATCCATGTACTAATTAAATTTCATTTTTTTTACAACAATCTTTTTCAAAATGGCGGCCATTTTAAATTTTCAAAGCCAAATATCTTAATAACCTTATATTTTACTAAAAACTTGTTAGTTACAAAAAAGTTTAAAAATTTATTTCTATAAATAATTATATAAAAAGTTTTAAGATTGAACAATTATTAACTGAGAAATTACAATTGTTATCAAATAAAAATATGCTTGATATTAATAAAATTGAAAACTTTAGTTTTCAAATTTGATAAAAATTGTAATTTCTCAGTTAATAGTTGTTCAATCTTAAAACTTTTTATATAATTATTTATAGAAATAAATTCTTAAACCTTTTTATAACTTACAAGTTTTTAGTAAAATATAAGGTTATTAAGATATTTGGCTTTAAAAATTTAAAATGGCCGCCATTTTGAAAACGATTGTTGTAAAAAAATGAAATTTAATTAGTACATGGATACTGTAAAGATCAACATTCATACCAATTTTTATGGTTTTATCTTAAATAACTTTTGAGATATTAAGTTTTTAGTAAAAAACACATACAGACAGATAGCCGGATAATGGAGCGAGATAGACGATTTGTACACATGAAATTTTTTGTTTGTTTTAACCCAAGGAATGACCAACAGAAGTTTGGCTGGTTACTTACGGGACACCCTGTATAAAGCATGTAACTATACAACCGTTCTTGTATTAGACATTATTGTGAATTTAATAACGTCATTTTATGTGTTCTAAAAAAATATTGCAACTACACTCAAACAAAAACCAAACTGTGAATGCAAATTAGCTATTTCATATTTGTTAGTTTGAATTTGTATAGGCTGTGAAAGGTGAAATATCAAGTATAAAAGTAGGTTTGTTAAAAAAAGTTGATAAAAAATTTTAAAAATAGTGAGTATGGTTTAAAGTTTTAAACCTATCGTAACTAAATAGGAGGAGCTATTTTGACAAATTACATGTTTTCAATAAAACTCAACTTTACTGACTTTTTGTGAAAAAACGATAGTATATGCTGCAGAAATGTGTATGAAACTTTTAGTAGACAATTTAATTGTTATTGTGAATATATCATTTGGAGTTTTCAAAAGTAAATATTACAGCTACAGTAAAACAAAACCCCTAACTGTAAATACCCTAACTGTAAATACAGGTCAGGATTATCACGTCATCCATTTTGAATTTTTCTGGGTTATAACAATTTAAAAACCAAATATTATAGCAGTTTTGATATCAGAGTAGTGAAGGTAAATATCGTGTAAGGTTTTAAGTCCTTACACTATCTTAATGAGGCAATTAAATACAAAAAACCTAACAAAAAAATAATTTTTAGGTAAGCGCTTTTTCGTCAGCCATTTATAATTTTGTCTAGTTATGAAATTGCCAATTAAATGTTATATCATTTTTGATAACGGAAAAGTGAAGGTAAATATTATGTAGGGTTTTAAGTTTATAGCTTCTTTTAATCATATTTAAATGGGATTAATTATTTTAAAAAAATCATGTTTTCGACAAAATTCAAATTTACCGACTTTTTATGAAAGAACTATTGTATGTACTATAAAAATTCATACAGAACTTTTTGTATGGAATATTATTGTTGATTTGAACTCTTCGTTTGATTCTATTTAAAGTAAATATAACAGTGTTCGTCAAATAAAAACTTCAAATGTGAAAACAGGTCAGCAGTTTCACGTCAGCCATTTAGAATTTTTTCTGGGCCATGAAAAGTGCAAAATCTAATTGCATTTTTCTTGACAGAAAAGTGAAGGTAAATAGTGTGTAAAGATTTGTTTCTAGCTTATTTTAATCATGCTTAAATGGGAGGAACTCTTCCAAAAAAATCACATGTTTTCGACAAAACTCAACTTAACCAACTTTTTGTGAGGATACTATAGTTTGTACTATAAAAATGTAAATGACATTTTTTGTACATAATTTAATTTTGAGTGAATATTTTGTTAGATTCTATCTAAAGTAAATATTACAGCGTCAGTATAACAACAACGTTAACTTTGCAAAAAGGTCAGCAGTTTCACGTCAGCCATTTTGAATTTTTTCTAGGTTATGAAAAGTGAAAAATCAAATTTCAAAGTGGATTTGATAACAAAGTAGTAATTCTAAACAGTGTGTACGGTTTTTAGTTCTTAAATTATCGTAGTACGGTAATAAAATACGAAAAACCTAAAAAAAAAATATAATTTTTTTAACAAAAAGTGAAATTTAATGATTTTTGCGTAGTTAAAATCAAAAATAAAAAAAATTACTCTCTAACAAAATTGTGGGAAATTTAATTACAAATCTGAAGTATACTGTCAGATTTGCTCTACAACCAACGGTTTGCTCACAACGAAGCCGCAAGTTAAGTTCTGCACACAATTAAAAATTCCCGTCCGCCAGATTGATTTTTTTGGGTTAAAAATAAAAAATTTTTAGTTTTTAGAATTTTCCCGTCGGTTGATTGGTAAAAGCAACAAGTGTGCCAAATTTTAAGTTTCTAGCTCATCTGGAAGTTGGTTAGAATTTGTATACGTGAGTCAGTGAGTGAGTTACACATGCGGCATAGAGGGTGGCACTCCTTACGTAGGCCGTAATCACCTCTTATGAGAATAACTGCCCTTTGATTACACAAAGGGATGCTCAAAGCTGGAGATGGACTCAAGAATTAGAGGTCCATCGAAGGAGCACCAGAAGGCTCCTCGGCAAGGCCAACAGATCCGGTAGTGATGCTGACTGGCTGGCCTACCGGGAGTCCCAAAAAAACTACAGACGAGAGGTTCGCAGATTCTCCAGGAAATCCTGGAGATACTTTTGTACCTCTATAGAGATGACCTTAGCGATGTCTAGGCTCCACAAAGTGTTGGCTAAGGACCCTGGGGGAGGACTGAGACCTCTCATTAAAGAGGATGGGGATTGGACCAGATCAGAAGAAGAGACCTTGCAACTTTTATTTGAGACTCACTTTCCGGGATCCGTTGAGGAACCAGCGGCGAGCCCCCCCACTTTGGTGAGGTGGGCTTGCACCGGGGCCTCACACGCAGACTGGAGTGAGGCATAGAAGGTTGTCACAGAGGAAAGGATTAAGTGGGCAGTTGAGTGCTTCGCTCCCTTTAAGAGTGCTGGGCCGGATGGTATCCTGCCTCTGCTCTTGCAGAAGGGCCTGGAGTCGCTCCTACCCCACCTGACCACAATATGTAGGGCTTCCCTGGCCTTGGGTTTTATCCCAAGGCTGTGGAGGATCGCAAAAGTGGTGTATATCCCCCAAGTCTGGAAGGGGCACACATTCCAGACCTAAAAATTTCAGACCGATCAGCCTCATGTCTTTTCTATTAAAGAAATTGGAGAGGTTGGTCGATAGGCATATGAGGGACGGGGTATTGAGAGATAACCTGCTCCATACAAATCAACACGCATACATGGCTGTGAGATCTGTTGAGTCGGCTCTTCACAGACTCGTCATGAGAGTTGGAGACGATTCGGCAGAAGGAGCTAGCCATGGGTGTCTTCATGGACATATAAGGGGCGTTCAACAATGTCTCCCTTCAGTCTATGATAGCTGCTGTTGTTAGGATGGGTGTCGAGGGCATCATTGCCAGATGGATTGAAGCCTACCTACGCAGTAGAATGGTTAAGGCAACATTGAACGAAGCGTCGGTTCAGGTTGTAGTCGGAAGTGGCTGCCCCCAAGGGGGTGTCCTCTCCCCTCTCCTGTGGTCCCTGGTGGTTGATGACCTACTGAGGGCGCTGAACGGGGTGGGTGGTATATGCTCAGGCTTACACGGACGATGTGTGTATACTGGGCGTTGGTAAGTTTGCCAGCACGGTGTCAGACATCGTCCAGGCGGCCTTGAGATACCTAGAAAGGTGGTGTAGGGACAAGGGGCTCTCTGTTAATCCTAACAAGACGAACTTGTACTTTTCACTAGGAAGAAGAGGCTGGATGGCCTATACATGCCCACTATGGGAAATATGGTTCAAAGAGCTACAGGGTTGGTTAAGTATCTGGGGATTATCCTGGATGCTAAACTGAACTGGCTCAAGCACCTTCAGGAGAAGGCCAGGAAGTTCAGAATGGCTTTTTGGGCTTGTCGGAGGGCCATTGGGATAACGTGGGGCCTTAAACCAAAGATGGTTTACTGGCTATACACGAGTGTACTTCAGCCCTCCTTACGTTATGCAGCAGTTTTCTGATGGCCGGCCATGGCACAGAACAGTGCAAGGCTTACATTAGACAAATTTCAGAGAATGGCGTGCCTGGGAATTGGAATTACAGGCGCAATCAGAACAACCCCATTGGTGGCAATGGAGGTTCTCACTGGGCTCCGCCCAATGGACCTGTTTGTAAAAGGGGAGGCTTGTAAAGCGGCCTTTAAAATAAGGACGACTGGTGGCTGGTTGCCTTGCCAACCAGGACTCCATGGGGAAATATTATCTAGAGACATTGGTCTGGACCCGTTGCTTTCGATGGGAACAGACTCAATGATACCTAGATACAGAATTGACAGGTGGGTCAGGGCCTTCCTTTCAAGTAGATATAAGTGGATAGGGAGTACCGAGCCTGCATAAGTCAAAGGAAATGTCTGGTATACGGACGGCTCACTTACAGAAAGAGGCACGGGTGCTGGGGTGTACGGGAGGGGGGCACGGAAAGTTCTGTCTGTACCTCTTGGGGCCCATGCTACCGTCTTCCAGGCGGAGGTGATGGCTATCCTGACAGCTACACAAGAAGAAATGGGTCTTGGTGGCTTCGGAGGAGTAGTTTCCATCTGCTCGGACTGCCAGGTGGCGTTAAGGCAATCACGGCACCACGTACCAGCTCTAAGTTGGTATGTGAGTGCCAGGGGATCCTGGAGACTCTTTGCCAGCGTAAACAGGTGAGACTCATATGGGTCCCTGGGCATGCTGATGGAAATGAGGGAGCCGATGCACTGGGTAGAAGAGGGGCAAAGTACCCTCTGCTGGGGCCGGAGCCGGCACTTGGTATTCCTTTTCAAAAGGTGAAAAGAAGAATTGACAGGTGGACCTCCGAGGAACACGATGGCAGATGGAGAACCGAGTCCGGGCTCAGGCAGTGTCATATTGTATATTGTAATAATCATATTTAGTTTCCTCAAAAAAATTAAACTTGACTTATAAACAAGTATTTAGGCGCTTTCAGGTTTATGCTTTAAGATATTCTTAAAACTTAACAAGTAGTTATATTAGGAATTGTTTTTTCACTTAACTCCTCACGTACAGTGGTACTGACCCAACCGCCTACCCATACACGTACAGTGGTATTGAGTATTGACCCACCCGCCCACCCATACAAGTACAGTGGTATTGCTATCCAAGGACCGGATCGCAGGCACAGCAGAGATCTGCTGAGCTGTAACCGGGCCAAGGTGGGGCGGTTACGGGAATGCTGACCGAACATAATCTTCTTCACAGACATATGAAGATAATGGGCCTAACAGAGGACTCCACATGTAGGCTCTGTGAGGAGGATGAGGAGAGCTCCATACACATCTTTTGTCATTGTGGAGCTCTCTCATCTCTTAGGCATAGGACTCTGGGTGCCGATTTTCTGGAACCAGAGGACATTAGAAGGGCTACACTGGGGGATATCATGTCCTTCATTAGGAGGACTGGTCTCTTGTGACGCCGTCAGGCTCGGGGCGCAAAGGGCCATGGAGTTTTAAGGCGCGGTGGGCTTGGTGACAGGACCACAACCCGGTGTATCTAATCTAACTAATCGCCGCTATTTTCTCTTCCAAAGTTAATGTCTTGTATGTTCGCTTTGGAGCCGACGACATTTTCCAGAACACACACGATGACACAGACACGCACAAAAATAGGGGAAGAAATTCGTCAATAAACAACTCCCAAAACTAATCTCACAGTACAGCCTCGGCTACGATACGAGTGACGGGCAATGCGCGGCGGGCGATAAGCGACACAAGCGGCACGGCGAGGGTGGCTACCATACAGATGTCTAGCGAACTGTTCTCTCACTACGACACAGATGTCAGCATAGAATAGGCCGTGACGGACTGGTGGAGTCAGTTTGAAAAACAAAGGGTGTAAAGAGAAAGCGTGAGTTTGCATTGACCCCTTAGCGTCGCCGGACTGGGGCGGGCGAGGGAGGGTTGAGGGCAGGTACGGCCGGCCGGGCAATGCGTAACGGCTGGCCAAGGTCATTGTGACTGTACAATGGCTTTGGCACGAGCGCGTTTCCTGTTTTCCCGTCTAAAACTGACATCGGGTCCGCTTTTTACTTCGAACAAAATTCGAATTATCCAAAATATAATTCGAATTAACCATGATTTTTTAACATTACTAGTATAGAAAATGCTATGGACCATGATAAATATTCGAATTAAAGAGGATTTTGAATTAGAAAAGTTGGAATTATCCAGGTTTCACTGTAGTAAGCCTACTGTATTATTTTTAAAAATATTTCAAAAATAATTTTAGTAAAATTGTAAAAAAGTAAAAATTGTTATGTTTGTTAGAATAATATAAAAACTTTGTGCCCTCCCAGAATGCGGCTCTAATCCCCTGTGTCTGTGTGAGTGAAACTACCTGAGCTCGACCCGCATTCTGAGAGGGCACACAGTAATACACGACAAAGTTAATAATACATATTTAATTATTCTAAACAATTTACTACAGAAATATGAATGTCACAAAATTGTATTTGTGTACAATACCAATACAATATTTCAGTGTGAGGGATGAGCTTGAATGGAACGGCTTAAACTGGTTATGTCTGGTAAAATTGGGCTTAACTTGAGTCTGAGATCATGTTCCACCGTATTCATTTTGTTTCTGTATTTATTTTTTATATAAATAAGGTGGGAGAATCCCGTTTCACACAGATATGAAGTTCGGAATGGGAGTAAGACCTCAACAGCTTTGTCAGCAATACCACCATACTCTGTGCCTGAGCGTCGTTGAATACATAAGTCAATTAGTGTAGTTTTCTTAAATTCTTCTTTTAAATCTGACTCACAGTTTAATTCAAAAAGTTAATTTTTGAGTTTCAAAGGAAAACTATCTTGAACAATTTTATCAATGTCAGCAAAAGGATTTTTAATCCATGAATATGATGTCAAGTCTTCTTGAAAGTATTTGCTAAAGTTAGCATAGAGAGAGCTACAATGATCATATATGTCATTCAAAATGGCTTGACACAGGAAAAGTTTGTTTTCTTTTATAAAAGATTCAAGACAGGGGAACAAAGAGATTTTATTTTTCTTTGCTTCCCCTTCTGTAAAGCTTAGTTTTTAGTTTCAAACTATTTATTTTGTCCATAATTTGAAATGGGGTAATACTGCTTCCTTGTAATTTCCTGTTTACGTCATTTAACATACTGAATATGAGGGAGACAAAGGTAGTTGGACATTTGCCATCATTACGTGAAAAGTAACAATCACGACGTTTCGATTTGGTAAAACCCAAACCTTTTTCAAGTGCTAAAAACTAAATTACATGTACACAAACATGTTATAAAACTACGTTCTTAAACTAATAAACTTATCTTCTTTAATGATTATGTAATGTCCAACTACCTTTGTCTCCCTCATCTGATACTCCATCATTAACAAATTTCAAAAACAAAGTTGACTCACGGTATGGACCCGGAACGAGATCAAAAATCAAGTCCCTAGAAAGATTAAAAACTAAATTAGCTAAAGTTTCTAATCATGTAACCTACCTCACGAAATGCAAAAATGAAGGCATAATACCTAAATGATTACAGCTTAAAACACCATGTAAAACACGTAGGGCAAAAACTATCACTCTCGCAGCTGGTAACAAACTATTGATTGAAGTACTTAAAGATAACCTTAGAAAGAAATCCTCTTTAAGGAATCAAATAGAAATAAACACACAACACCTTAAGTACATATTAGGAAATGATATTGATTAAACGTAAATTCATCGAAGGTGCCTTTATGAAACTAAATAATGAACAAGTAATCAGTCAAAGTAGCATAGAAGTTAGACCCATGTGGGTTCCCTTACTTAAAAACACACTTGATAAAAAGTTCAATACACTCATGACATCATCTAACCAGATTCCTACACCACCTGCACCTACAACAATTAAACATCCCATGAGTCTACGTCCTGTTTGGGAGTCACCGCTTTTTTGGCGATCTCGGAGCGTACGTCCCTGACCTCGTCAGTCTGTGTATGGTTGTTGTGAAGTGTAGTGTGTATGTTTGTCTTGTCCCCGTGTTTTATCACCTTGGAGGGAACTTCGTAGACACTGCATTTGGATTGTATCATCCTCACTTCGTGCCTGGGACGTCTAGACGCCATCGTCACTGCGGATCGTAAGACTTCATCATTTTTGTAATATTTGATTATTGTATTGTTTTATTCCTAATATTTGTTGTCTTTTCAGGTTAAGATGTAATTGTAATAGTAGTCTCAGTCCTTCCGAGTCATATATATAATTTTTTGTGCATGTTAAATGTTATTTTAAATTAATAGTGTTTTTCAGGTACCATATATTTATGATAAGTTAATGTAATCTTATTCCAGTCTGATTTGATTATTAATTTTATTGTGTTTTGACAATTTCGTTGATATCGTGACCTTGACAGCGCCTAATTGGCTATAATAATTTAACCCTGTTAATATTTTTTTAATATTTAGTAGAAGTTTTTT